>JAOTQR010148177.1:0-19587 GCA_025774065.1 Solanum ossicruentum
TTGAGCCACAAATTCTGCAAGGTCCTTTTTCATGCCTCCCTACCAAAACACTCCCTTCAGGTCATGGTACATCTTAGACGATCCTGAATGGATGGAATATCGGGAATGGTGGGCTTCTTCTATTATCCTTTTTCTTAACCCATCAATATCAGGCACATATAATCTATTTTGGCTGTAAAGTACTCCATTTTTTATAAGGTCTAAGCCCTTTATCGTACCCTGACTCACCTCTTCCTTAAGCTTTCGCAGAACAGGATCTTCGAACTATTTTTCTTTCACCTCCGTTACTTATGAAGATGTCGTTGCATTATGTACAATAACCCTTCCTTTGGAGTTTCAAGAAGGCGAACTCCCGAACTAGCTAGTTGTCGTAGATCCTTGGCCACTCCTTGACTCACCATGGACTGATCACTAGTAGTCATGATTTCCTTACGACTTAAAGCATCATCTAGCATGTTTGCCTTCCCCGAATGGTATAGTATATCAACATCATAATCCTTTATCAGCTCCAACTATCTCCATTGTCTTAAGTTTAGGTCTTTCTGCTTAAAGATGTATTGAAAGCTCTTATGATCCATATGTATGTCAACATGAACCCCATACTAATAGTGGCACCATATTTTTAAAGCAAATACAACCGTTGTTAGCTCAAGATCATGAGTTGGGTAATTCTTCTCATATGGTCGTAGTTATCTGGATGCATAAAAATTACCCAACCATGTTGTGTCAGCGCACACCCTAAGCCAACACCTGAAGCATCATAATACACTGCATACCCCTCAGTGCCTTCTGGAAGTACTAGCACAGGTGCAGAAGTTAGCTTATTTTTCAGTTCCTGGAAGCTCCTTTCACATGCATCATTCCATTGGAACTTGGTTGCCTTAAAACAGATAGATTGGACACCATAGGTGAAAGGACCCAAATGTTAAAATCCACATACCTCAAATTTGGGGATTTCCTTAATGTAGATTTCAATGAGAACTTGAAGCTTGAATGAAGTTCTTGAGATCTGGAATTAAGCTTGAGATACTTGAATTTGGATGAAATATTTGGTTAAGTGTTAGAGAGGATTTTGAGAGTGTCTTGAATGATTTAGAGTTGAAAAATGGCTATATAGGCATTTTTATGCATAAGAGGTCATGTATCCCAGACCCCAATGCCTTAGGCAAAGACAAGATAAATAAGGAAGTCACCACACTGCTCCGTGATAGGTCCATGTCGCGGAGCTATCGCGAACAACTTCTAGAAATGAAATATTTTGGAAATTACTTTTGTTAATATGGGTCCTCCAAAATTGGGGTTATACCCATCTCCTGCTCAAGTTTACCTCCTGATCAAGAATATAAAGTCGGGTGTTTAATATTATGCATGAATTTTGAGATATATGGAAATTAGTGTTATAGGAATTTTTGAAACACATTTTTGGGGCATATTTTGGGCATTTCATTATCATTATGTGGATTCACTATGAATCTTATGATATGTCTATATGTTATGATCTGAAGATCCTAAATCCCGAATTTCCCCCATTGAGTGGGTCATACTTACCCTCCCCTTAGTATTGATGTGCTACGTGTTTTGGGATTCCATGTTACTCTATTTCCCTATGGCATCCCCACAGAGTGATTCCTACTTTCCCATCCTTTAGAACTATATGTTAACTATTCATTACATTTCTGAACAGATGATGTGAATATGGATACTTGAGGCTTGTTTAGGTACTCTCGTGTGTCCATTCGCCATGTCACTCCTCGACCCTGGATTTGGGTCCTGACAACGTTATTGTCAGATCACTAGGTTTGTAAATTATCCTTAGAGTCGAACATGCCATTGCAAGTAGAGTTGTATCCATGGGTGTGAAGTGCGTCGCATCTATGGGTAGGAGGCTACAAGGCATTCTAGATAATCGTTTCACTTGTTCATGATTCAGATCCTCCCATGGAATGTGTCTTAAGATTTTCTATCTCCATCCCTACCTGGCAAATAGGGAGAGTTACTTTGGGGCCCGTAATGTAATCCAGGCAAGGATGATGTTATGGTTGATCTTATAGATGAGGTCAAAAGGGAGTTGGTGAAGGATGCTCATTATTTGACAAGCTTGCTCCTTCAGATATTCAAAGTTTTCTTGGGTTGGCTAGTTATTATAGAAGGTTTTTGAGGGTTTTGCATCTATTGCATCTCCATTGACCAAGAAAAATTCAAAAGAAGGCTAAGTTTGTATGCTTAGATAAATGTGAGAAGAGTTTTCACACTTTGATAGATCGTCTTACATCGACTCCTTTTTTGACTTTACTGGATAGCTTAGATAGTTTGGTGGTGTATTGGGATGCTTCTTGGATTGGGTTGCATTGTGTACTTATGCAACATGATAAGGTGATAGCTTATACCTCAAGGTAATTGAAGGTGCATGAGTGTAATTACCCGACTCATGATCTTGAGTTAGTGGTTGTGGTGTTTGCTATGAAGATTTGGAGGCACTATTTGTATGGGGTGCATGTTGAAGTTTTCACCGGCCACAATAGTTCGCAATATGTTTTCACTCAAAGTGATCTTAACTTTAGACAAAGGAGATGGTTGGAACTCCTTAATGACTATGACATGAGTGTACAATATCATCCCGGTAATGTGCTATCAAAATATAGCACTTTGATGCTTATAACTTGGAATTTTGTGTGTCTCAATGTGATGTTAGTGTTTTTTATGTTTTTATGCATTTGGATTGTAGGATTCCAAGGTTGGCATTAATTTTAGGAAGAATATGCAACAGTTGCTGATTTTAAGGATGTACGAGACCCTTTACGGGTCGTAGAGCATTCTATGGGCCATGAAGTAGGTTTCGTGTACAATTCCAGTGAGGGGCAAATTTTTTGAAGTTTTTTCAACAAATATGCAGATGGTTCATGAACTATTTTACGAGTAGTAAATCAAGTCACGTTCCCTGAGGATCAGAGAAGGAGGACTTTCTGAAGATTCATTAGACAAAACCCCCTACGGGCCATAGAACACTTTACAAGAAATAAAGGGGAATCATAGAACACAAGTCTAGTTTTGTAGCAACAAAGTATGAAAGAATATGGACCATGGAACACAATACGGCTCGTAAAGCATCTCATGAGGCATGCGACCCAGTTATCCTATTTTGTTTAGGACATGTATTTTAAACATTATAAATAGGTTTTTACGTTATTCTTCTTAGGGAGTTTGAATAGTTGACAAAAAAAGAATGAGATAAAGTAGAGTCTGGAGCCTAAGTAAGTAGCCACTCACTCGGAGCCTGATGAGATGGGTGGCTGGTTTGATTACTGAGTAGGGTTTGGAACCTTCATGGGTAGCCACTCACTCGGAGCCTATTCTTAAGGTTTCTCTCAATATCCATGCCAAATTTTGGTGGTGGTTGTTAAATCACGCATCTAACCAACACTCGTAGATAATACTTTGACGCTGGAGCATGCAGTACTAATTGCCAGCATCTTAACTAGCTATGAGATAGATTGGGCCTGCCTCATCACCGAGCAGATCTATGAGGCAGCCCTGAAGAGGTCCACCCCCATCCCCTTTCTATGCTTCATCTATAGACTTTATCTAGAGTCGAGGATGGAGAGTCTAGACCAGCCCAGATCGCTGATCGAGGTCTAGTGTACTTTGGACGCCAGCCTGATCAAGGCTGAGAAGAACCCAGTAGCACTCCGATGAGCATCATACTAGCTTGCTACTATGCCATAGATGTTCACCCCAGTCCTACCGCCTGCGTTCCACCTACCACCACTACTGCTACTACCATAAAGGAGAGGCCCCCATGCACCAATGCAGATGAGGAGAGGGGTCCCACTACTACCACTCTTGTACCATAGGTCACTTCATCATAGACTACACCAATGGGCATGCTTTACATGTCTGCAATATCTATATAGGCCATGGCGCAGAGATTATCACATGGTGAGTTGTAGTTGACTTAGCTAGTTCAGCAGATTAGGCCCAGGGTCCGCCAAGCAATTTCAGAGTCAGAGGTCCCATGCAGGCATACACGATCGCTACTATTCGAGACTATCTTTCCATCGTGGATACTCGCATTGATGCCTTCTAGACAAGGGTACAGTAAAGCCTTAGTATGGACTGGCCAGCAGATATGATGGTCATCTGATGGAGATCTAGCATCCCCGGGCCGACATGACAATAGCACTGCAATACTGGTGACACTACCAGAGACCATACTCTCAGGGTTGGTGGTAGATCTATTTGCTTCTGAGAAGCACACACAGTCTTCCATAGGAAGATACCCCACATGGATGATGATCCAGATGATATACAATCATATGCGAGGCTGACTGAGTAGGAAGAGCTCTAGCTTGTCTTGAGGGAGTCGAGACAGAGGGAGGAAAGATGACAGGCTCAAAAGTTCGAGAGGTGAGGGGTGTTGGCCCATCCAGAAAGAGTGCTACTACTGAGGAAGCCACCACGCAGGTTAAGGGTTGTCAGACTTAGCCTCACACTAGTGCCCAGGTATGCTTTTTTGACCCCAAAAATTTATTTTTCTTCAATTGTGTACATTGAGGATAATGAACCTTTTTTTAGATGTGTTGTGGATAGTTATAGGCCTTAGTCAAGTCTGAGCAGCTTGGGTCTATAACTAACCTAATTTTTGAATCCTAGGTGTTTTCTTGCATATGCTCTTTTTTGCCATGGATATTTAGTTTTTGTTAAACCGGCATGTTTTGGATATTTAGGTAGTATTTGTAGCATATAGTACTAATATCTGTGGCATATAAATGTTTTTGTGTTTTTTGTGAAAAAGTGAAACCCACCTAATTTTGAGTAAATAGTCTAGATAGAAACCATGCATGTTTAAGTATGTTGACGGTGCTTGTTCTGATAAGGATAAATTGCGATAAAAAGCATGATCTGAGAGTCTTGTGTTGATAATGTAATCGGTGCCATGTGAATGTGAGCTTAATTTGCTAAATTCATGTGTTGTGTGTTAATTCAAAACTTGCCCTGTTACTCTAAATTAGACTATAGATTAATTGTATTAGGAAAGGATCTTAGGCCATTGTTCTTAAAAGTCCACTTAGCCTAAAAAACTGGCCAAATTTGCAAAATATCCTTTTAACCTAATGTTTAAGCTTGAAATTACCTATTCTTTGTAAAAACCTAAAAGACCTAGCCATTAGTTGTAAAATCTCAAAATTGGCCCTAGTCCGTCATTGAACATTGTGCACCTTGACTGAGCCAAAAAGTCTAAGTTGAGGGTGGTTGCCAAAAGTGGCCCTAGTTCTGAGGATGGATAATATGCACCTTAACTCAAGCCAAAAGCCTAAGTTGAAGGTAGCTGGTGTAAGGATAAAACACAAAATGAGGGGGAAAGTTAGTGATATGTGGAATTCTCTGCACACTATGTTAGTGATAGTGATTTACAAATGAGTCTTGCTTATTATGAAATTCATTGCACACTATGTTAAAGATATGTAAAGTTATGACTATTTTGCTATGTTTTTCGCTATAAATCTTGGATCCATTGTAAGATTTGATAGGGTTTTTGATATATATTTCTTGTAGGTGTTCCAAGGTGTTGATTGATGGTTTTACAATAGATTTTCTTTCATGATTTCATCTCCATATTTCATGACTTTATACTAGCATTACACAACCTTTAAGTGTTTGATAAAATGTCCTGATGTGGTTTCTTGAAGAGTTAAAGGTCCAAGCACGAGATATGATATGATTGACTATATGATGATGAAATGTGCTTATTTATATGATATACTCTATATAAAGTATTGCATTAGACCATACTCGATCCGCGGGGGACAAGAGTCCGGGTAACTAAGGTAGGGGTTTGTACTCATCAACCATGTGAAGGGTTTGTACTTCGCCACCGTGGTGATAAGGTATGATTATCATCAACCATATGAGGGGTTTGTACCATACGACCACTAAGGGGTTTGTACACTGAAAATCTAGCTTGGTCTCTTCTACACATATGATATCTTATATAAGCATGAGTTACTTAAGCATGATGTACTTAAGTATTGATCATACATGCCGCTTTTGTTAGATCTTACATTATAACTGCGACCTTATATCATCTCCAATTCTATTCCCACACTAAGAAATTGCCTTTAACATCTACGTACAAATTAAGTATTATCAATCAAAAGTCTACGTCAAATGAAGGATGGCTCAATCCTAGCTTAAAAAAATTGGGGTGTTACAGGTTATCTAATGGTTATGTTTATTATGGATTGATTATGAGCTTTATGTTATGGATTCATTTGTGATGTGGAAGATCCTAAGTCTCGTATTTCCCCTATAGAGTGAGTCATACTTACTCGCTCCTTCGTTCTTATGTGCTAATGTGTTATATGAATCCACGTTACTCCCTATCCCTATGACATTTTCACAGTATGAGTCCTACTTTATACATTAGAACTATGTGTTTACTATGTATAAGCGCTTCCGAACCAATAATGTGAATATGGATACTTTGAGGCTTGTTTATGGACCCTTGAGTTCCCATTCACCATGTCACTCCTAGACCCTAGTTTTGGATGGTGACAAGCTTGACATTAGAGAACTAGGTTTGTAAATGATCCTCAAAGTCCAATATGCCGCATCGAGTAGTCCTATTTATGGATGTGAAGTGCACCATTCTTATGAGTGGGAGGCTATGATGGCATTCTAGGAACTATCTCACCTCTTTATGTCTTATGTCATGTTTTGGGCCATAAGTTATTTTTCCTCATCCTTATTATGTCCTTGCTATATTACATAAGATGCCTCCGTGAAAAGCTCTCCTACCAAGACCGGCCCCAGCTAATAGGGACCAAGTTCCTCAAGGGCTTACAAAAGAGCCTATCACTAATGGTGAATTCTGTATGGCTTTTTCTATGCTTGCACAAGTGGTGACTTCTCAGACTACGCAGACTAATCTTCCTCCTTGTGATCCCACTCTGGCTTCTAGGGGGAGAGATTTCACATGGATGAATCCTCCAGAGTTCTACGGGTCAAAGTCTGATAAGGATGCTCAAGAATTTATTGATAAGCTCACTAAGGTATTGACTATTATGAGAGTCACTTCTAAGGAGAAAGCTAAGTTGGTTGTGGTACACTCAATGGTTGATGGAAAGAGTCGCATTAATGTTGTTAATTGGAAGAGTTCAAGTTTGCATTCCTAGATCATTTCGTCCCTCTTGAACTTAGGGAAGCTAAGATGACAAAATGTATCAACCTCAAATAGGGTGGAATGAGTGTGAGAGTCTATGTCCTCAAGTTCACTATGCTCGCAAAGTATACTTATATGCTATTGGCTGACCCCCGTGAAAGAATGCACAAGTTTATTTATGGGATCTCTAACTTTGTAGTGAGAGAATGTCGTACAACTATGCTTATTCAGGATATGGAATCTCTAGGCTCATAACATATGATGAATAGATTGAAGGAGAAAAGCTTAAGGAAAAGAGGGTGCATGATTCTAAGAGGACGTGTTATGATGGTGGGTTCTCCAACTCCAAGGGTGGTGGTTATGGTCACTTTTAATAAAGCCATGGTTGTAATACTCGGGTTACTAATTCTAGGGTGCCTCCTCCTAAGGCACAGGTTGGAGGTTGGTCAATGCCTCCCTAATGTGCTACTTGTGGAAGAATCACTTGGGTACTTGTAAGAGGAATTTGGGTGCATGCTATGGGTGTGGTGATAAGAACCACAAGATTTATAATTGTCCTAAGGTTTCTCAGAAGGGTCAGGGTCAAGTGGCTCAAGGTGATCTAGGAAAGAGCTCCACAAAGTGATGTTGTAAGGACCCAAACTTTGTACGAACTTAATGGATCTTGGAAATTTGGTTTCATAAAGATTTAGACCAAGGTGACGCTTCATAGAAGCCTTCATAGTCCATGTGAGGCTATATCGACCGTGTGGAGCCTCCTTGAAGTGGACCTTGGCCTTGTGTGGGGTGTGTGGGCTTTAACATGGAGTCTAGGACTAAGGCATACCACATATGGACCCCATAGAGGACGCGTGAGGCTTCACGGACCATGTGGTGGACCATTTGGCCTTGAAATTCCACAGTTTTAGAGCTAAGGCATGTCATACGGGACATCTCACTGACCCTATGGCCTTTCACGGTCCGTGGGGTCCCCCATATAGGTGCTAGAGTGAAAATTTTCTAAGTATTAGATCACTATCTCGAAACTTTGTCGCGAAGGATTTTTTTAAAAGGGAAGTTTTATGGAGGAGCATACGGTCTGTATACCTTGGTATGGATCGTGATACCAACCATATGGATGCCTACGTTGAAATTTTCTAAGTATAGAATTACCGCTTGGACCTTTGACAAGAGAATTTTTCTAAGTGTTGGATCATGGAGCAGGTATATGGACCATATACATCATCATTGGTCGTATATGTCATGATCCAAGCCTAGGGCCTAGAGGTGATACGGCGAATGGAAAACCCGAAGGCGACCCAAACAAGCCTCTTAGCATATCATTTGCACATCCTTGATTATAGAATATAAAACAAACATTCGACAAATAATTCTAGGGGAATAGGGGCGTATGACTCATTCTATGGGGATAGATAGGGAAAAGGGATTTGCATGAATCACATAGCAAGCAAGTACTAATGGGAGGGTAAGTAGGACTCAAGCTATGGGGAAATAGGGATTTAGGACTTTCATCACTTTCCATCACTATCAATAGTGTCAAATAGCATCACATAAGCGATAGGGTCTAAGGGATAAGTTTCCATGAAATCTCATCAAATTATAGGTACATAGCATAGTATCCCACAACACCTCTAAGCATGAATAGGATGGGAAACAAGATATGTTCAAGGCTCACCCTCAAACTAGAATGAAAAGTGGAATAAAGTCTTAATATAAGTAAGATAGAAATTGAATATTGTCCCCAAACTAGAGGACTCACCAATATGATTATCACACTCCAACAGAAAGCGGTCGCTATCAGTAATTAACATAACCGAGGTGAGGGTCGAATCCATATAGAATACAGGGCTTGACTACAGAATTTAGTAGTAATCATTTCTAGTATCTATAACTACAATCTCTAAAAAGGGGTGATTTTTTTGTGATTCAAAAACAACATAAAATAAATGCTAACTAGAATACGAAAAAATGCTCAATTTTGGGAACAACTTGGGAATTGTGTTCCCTATGGTTCGTTGACTCAATTACCCTAGATAACATAACTACAATTAGTGAATCACATGCAGGACAGTAACTTAGGTTCTTCCAGCCCTCTTGTAAAGGTAAAGGTCGAATTTCACCATGGAACTTGGTCAGCTACAATGGCGTGCCAACTAACCATTCCCTGTTGTCCCAATCAACCTCCCCTTGGTCAGGTTTGGTCAATTAGACGGGAACACATCAATCAAATCTTGTCATCTACTTCCCTTTTCCTATTCGTCACTACCTTGGTCGGGACCGTGATAGTAGGCAAGATTTGGTGTTGGCCACCACCAAACAACATTAATCATGAAGGAAAATAAACAATACATTAAAAATCCTAATCATAAATATGCACAAAACCTAGGACATTTCAAGTCAACTACCTATCACAACCCCAATTTGTGGGTGCTTAGCTACTTATTGCAAAAGCAAAACACACAAATGCAAATAAGAGACATAGTTGAGAGTTTCACCAATAACAATAAAGGAAATAGGCACCACAAGTTACAAACTCACAAGCCTGATTGATCAATAATGTGTACAAAGCTAGATTTGCAATTTCACAAAACGAGTTTTTTAAGAAAGAACAAATAAACTACTATAAAACCTAAGAAAAGCTTCAAAAATATCTTGGAGTAGTATCTCTAGTCACCCCATCATAATAACCTAACTTAAACTATATATAGTTTGTACAAAATAATCCTAAAATTTGCACAAAAAAGATAGTTAGCAGCTGATAAGCTTCGCAGTTATGACTCGTAGGGGAACCTATTAGTCGTAGTTGGGGTCTCGTATCAGGATCTTGGAATCTTGGACTAAGCTGGTACGATCCATAGGTATGAATCGTTGCTTGGGCTGCAACTTGTATATTGATCTCATAGTCTTGGTCTTCAATTTTTTATTCCAAAGTTTTAGCTCTCTGATTCTTTCTACAAGTCCACCTGTACAAGTCAAAGAGTGTGATACGACTCGTAGGCTGGACTCGTAGAAGTGACCTTCACTTGAAAGATTTCTAATTTTTGGTCTCTGATTCCTGCAACGACACAACCTACATCTCGTAGTATGAGCTATGACTCGTAGGTGAGCTTGTATGGCCTATGCTTCAGTAAAATCTGTAACTTTTCTCAAAATCATGTCAACCTAACTTTTCTAAAAGATTAACATGAAAAAACATCAAAAAACTAAAAAGTTTCTTTAAGAACTCACAAAATCTCTTGTTTTAGGCACTAAATGTTTTATATTATGATAGCACATCAACACCATCAACTTAGAATTATTGTTTGTCCTCAAGTAATGACTCATCTACATAGACATAGAGAAATACATAGCAACTAGACTAATGGCATACATATCAACTTCTTTGATTCAGGTACCCAATTACCATTTTCAAAACAGTATTGTAAAATTATTTAGCAAACTGGAACATAAATGGATACCTTGCAATCCAACCATGATAAGCTCAAGAGCATAAACCTTCCACAATCACTGGCATAGTCATATGCTAATAAAGTAGTGCAAATACCCTCACTAGAAAGAAGTCCCTTATACTCACTCAAGCACATTCAGAAATCAGGGACTGAGCAAACATTCTCACTCTCACAAATAAAATTCATGTACAATGATTAACACCATAAGCTTTCCCTTATACTCATTTTTCGGTTTGGTTCAAAAGTTGATTGGGATCACTTTAGGACTTATTGGCTTGTAACATGGACTCAGGTGGCTTTGGTGTGCTATTTTGGGCAAATAGTGACTAAATGATATCCTTGAACGATGTTTACCAACATGTTTTACTTTAACACTCCAACCCTTTACAAACTCCTTCCTTATTTCCCCCTTTTTAAGCTTTCCCAGGCTTATTCTTTCATTCTTTAGTTGTGCCATTTTTTGCTAATCTTTTCAACTTAAGGCACTCTTTTTCTTTCTTTTTCTTCACCCAGCTCATGATTATTCTTTTTCTTTCTTTTCACCTCAACTAACCATCTTGTTTTTGTTACTTTACCAAAATAAGGGCCACCCTCAATTTAGGTTTTTAGCCTAAAGTAAAGTACACAATATATATGCCTTAAACCAGGGCCACCAATGCAACCACCCTCAACTTTGACTTTTAGCCTGAATCAAGGTTCACATGCTCAAGGATAGATTAGGTCCAATATTAGGGTATTTCATCAAATGAGGTGAGGTTAGCAAGGTGTCAAGAAAAAACTATGAGTAGATGAGAAGCTCAAGCACTTAGAACAAGGGATTCACTAGTTCATTTGGTAGATCATTTAGGAAAAAGTGGGCTTATTATCATAACAAAGGCCTAAGATCACTTCCAAATCAATTAATTCACCATACCAATCTTAGAGTACTAGGGAAAGTTCTGAGCCCGTAAAATGATACATGAATGCATCAAAATAATCTTATACACACATGGCATTTGCATCCACAATCAATTATAGACTTACAGGTCATGCTTTTAGTCTCAGCTTACCTTCACAATATTAGAACAAACACTGCCATATACTCCAAAAATGTATGAATGCATCAATAATCACAACCTTAAAAATTTTAAGGGGTACCCAATTTTGCATCAAAAGTTTAAAGAAAATCTAAGAACTATATATATGCCTAAAGATATTATTACTATGTATTTACAAATTATCTATACTTCCTAAGACATCCAGTTCAACAGAAAATCAAATATCCACAAGAAAAAAAAACACGGCAAGAAAACCTTGGGATCAAAAATCGGGGAAGTTATGGACTTGAGGCTACTCATACTTCACCTTAATCCATAACTTCCACCACCCCACCAAACGATGATACTTTGTCCTCAAAGTAAAGACAAAAACAAAAATATGCAAGGGGAGTACCTTGGGTTGCCTCCCAGGAAGCGCTTGCTTTAATGTCGCGGCACGAGAAGAAGTTTTTGCATTCATGCCTCTTCAAGGTCTCAATCTTCCACTGTTTTGACCTCTGCCATGTCACCCATATTCCTTTTTACCCTTTGTCCATTGACTTTGAAAGCTTTTCCATCCCTACTCTCTAACTCAATAACACCATGGCTAAAAATGAGCACAACTTTGAAAGGCCCCTTTATTTAGATTTGAGTTTTCCAGGAAACCACCGTATCCTTGAGTTGTAAAGCAACACCATGTCCCCCAGAGCAAACTGGCGATCTTTAATTTTGCAATCATGCTAAATATTCATTCATTGTTTGTACAAAGTAGAGCTCTCATAGGCTCACAGTCGAAACTTATCAAGTTCATTTACTTGCATTAACTTAGAGTTTGCAGCTTCATGTCAATCTAGATTCAGTTTCTTCAATGCCCATAATACTTTGTGTTCAAGTTCAACAGGCAAGTGGCAAGCCTTTCCAAACACCAGTTGATAAGGAGACATTCTAACGAAAGTTTTGAAGGCTGTCCCGTAGTCCCATAAAGCATCATCCAACCTCCTTGACCAATCAGTACGATGCACATTCACCATTTTAGACAGATTTTCTTTATTTCCATATTCAATACTTCCACTTGCCCACTAGTTTGGGGGATAATACTGGGTTGCCACACAGTGTTGTACACCATATATTTCAAGGAGGGATTTAAGCAATCGTTTGTAGAAATGAGAGCCTCCATCACTAATAGTTGCCCGAGGCATACCGAGCCTAGGAAAAATACTTTTTCAGAGAAATCCTGTAACACTCTTAACCTCATTGTTCGATAGAGCTATGGCCTCCACCCACTTGGAGACATAATCAACTATCACCAAAATATACTTGTTGCCATGCGAGCTAACAAATGGTATCATAAAATCAATGCCCCAAACATCGAACAGTTCGATGACCAAAATAGAATTCAGGGGAAGATGAGCCTACAAACCCAAGGAGAAATCGGCCAATGGAGTGCTTAGGGATGCTCTCACCTTCCTTGCACAAGTTGTGGCTAATCAAGCTAACCAAGGGGAAAAGCCCCTCATGCTCCTACATCGGCTTCTCGGGTGTGAGACTTCATGAGAATGAAACCCCCGAAATTCCATGGGTCGAAGGTAGATGAGGATCCTCAAGAGTTCATTGATGAGGTCTATAAGATATTGGCTATCATGGGCGTGAGGCCGGAAGAAAAAGTGGAGTTGGTGGCCTACCAACTCAAAGGTATAGCACAAATATGGTACAACCAAAGGAAATATGAGAAGGCAAGCAACTATGTTGTGCTTTGGGAAGAGCTCAAAGTGGCTTTCCTAAATCGGTTCTTCCCTCTTGAGCTTAGGGAAGCTAAATTTGTGGAATTTATGAATTCAAGACAAGGGTCAATGAGTGTGAGGGAATATGCCCTCAAGTTCAACCAACTTTCAAAGTTTTGTCCTTACTTGGTTGCCGACCCAAGGTATAGAATGAACAAGTTAGTAAAGGGGATTTCCAACGTAGTGAGTGAAGAATGCCTGTCCATTATGATGATTAGTGACATGGACTAGTCCCATTTGATGACCTATGCCGAACAAATGGAAGAGGAGAAATTAAAGAAGAGAAGGGGTCATGAGGCCAGTAGGTCCCATTTCGAGGGTAAGTTCCAAAAGGGTAGCGGGTTCTATATAGTCCAAAGGTCTTCTCATGCATTTCAAATGAGGGTTGCCAATGACTTTCCAAGGTCCCAAGGTGTTGGTGTTGTGTTCCTAATGAGGTGTGTCCTAGGTGTGGTAAGGGTCATATGGGCCTATGCTTGAGGAATACTAATATATGCTTTGGTTGTGAGAAAGTGGGTCACAAAAAGGTGGATTGCCCTCGAAATTGCAACAATGGCAAAGAGGTTCATCTACAAGGTGCAAATGTGGTTCCTTTGGGGAGAGGTAGCCAACAAGATGGTTCCCCAAGGAACAATCGGTTTTATGCTTTGCATTAGAGACAAGGGGAGGATGAGATCCCCAATGTTATTACCGGTATGATGCAAATCTTTGACTTTGATGTGTATGCATTGATTGATCCGGGTGCCACTCTTTCTTTTGTTACCCCATTTGTTGCCAAAAAGTTCCATGTTGACCCCAAGTTGTTGCATGAGTCATATGATGTGTCTACTCCTATTGGTGCATCTACTGTTGCGAGAAAGGTTTATAGAAGTTTTCCTATTTGCATCTTGCATAAAATATTGCCTTGTGATCTTGTTGAGTTAGATATGGTTGATTTTGATGTTATTCTTTGGATGGATTGGTTGCATCCATACTATGCATCTATTGATTATAGAACCCATAGGGTCAAGTTTCAATTCCCAAATTAACCCATCCTTGAGTGGGAGAGTCAAAATGTGGTGGTCAAGGGTAGGCTCATCTCTTACATTGAAGCCCGTAAGTTGATCTCTAAGGAGTATCTTTCCCATCTTCTGAGGGTTAGGGATGTGGAGTCTAAAGTCCTTCCCATCGAGTCGGTTCCAGTTGAAAATGAGTTTCTTGATATCTTACCAAATCACCATCTCGGTGTTCCTCTCGAAAGGGAAACAGACTATGGCATAGACCTCCTCCCCAATCCTCAACCCATTTTTGTTCTCTTTTACTGTATGGCCCTGGTGGAGTTGGAGCAAGTGATGTACTTGTTAGAGAAAGAGTTCGTTAGGCCTAGCCAATCACCTTGGGGTGAAGCAGTGTTGTTTGTGAAAAAGAAGGATGGGTCCCTTAGGATGTGTATTGACTATTGGCAACTCAATAGGGTCACCATCAAGAATAGGTATCCTCTTCCAAGAATTGATGATTTATTTGACTAATTGCAAGGGGCTAGCCATTTCTCTAAGAGTGATCTTCTGTCTGAGTATCATCAAGTGAAGGTGAGGGAGTGTGATATTCCTAAGACGGCGTTCCGAACTAGATATGGACATTATGAGTTTGTTGTGACGTCTTTTGGATTGACCAATGCACCGGTCATCTTCATGGATCTAATGAATAGTGTCTTTAAATCCTTCCTTGATTCCTTTGTTGTGGTCTTCATTGATGATATTTTGATCAATTCTCGTGGTAAGGAGGAGCATAGGGCTCATTTGAGGGTTGTGTTGCAGAGATTGAGGGAGGAGAAATTGTATGCTATACAAAATGTGTGAATTTTGATTGAGGGAGGTTGCCTTCCTAGGACATGTGGTGTTAGGGGAAGGTATTAAGGTGGATCCTAAGAAGACCGATGTGATTAGAAATTGTCCTAAACCATTGACCCCGTCGAACATTAGGAGCTTCTTCGACTTAGCAGATTATTATTGCAGGTTTGTGAATGGGTTCTCTTCTATTATTTCCCCTATGACAAAATTGACTCAAAAAGAAGGCTAAGTTTGTGTGGACACATGAATATGAGAGGAGCTTCCAAACATTGAAAGAAAACTTGTGTCCGATCCTATATTGTCACTACCGGATGGGCTTGAGGGATTTGTGGTGTATTGTGATGCTTCTAAAGTTGTTTTAGGATGTGTTAATGGTAGGGTGATAGCCTATGCTTCTAGGCATCTCAAGGTGCATGAAAAGAACTACCATGCTCATGATCTTGAAGTGGCCTCCATAGTATTTGCTTTGAAATTTTGGTGACATTATTTGTATGGGGTGCATGTTGATGTGTTCACCAATCATAAGAGCCTACAATATGTCTTCACGCAAAGAGATTTCAACTTGAGGTAAAGAAGATGGCTAGAACTTCTTAAAGATTATGATATGAGTGTGCATTATCAACCAGGTAAGGCAAATGTCATGGTGAATGCCTTGAGTAAGGTGTCTATGGGTAGCCTAGATCATGTTGAAGATGGTGATAAGGAGATGGATAGGGGATGCATCGATTGGCTAGATAGGGAGTTAGGTTGGAAGAGGTAGAAAATAGGGGTATTGTTGTTGTTATTGATGGTTCTAGGTCTTCCTTGGTTGATGAGGTGATAGCAAAACAAGATGTTGACTCCTCCTTGCTTGAATTGAAGGCCTTCATGAAAAAAGACAAAAGTGGAGGTTTTCTCCCAAGGGGGAGATGGTGCCCTTAGGTACCAATGTAGATTGTCTGTGCCTTGTATTGATGGTTTGAGGGAGACAATCCTTGATGAGGCCCATAATTCTTCTTATTCTATCCACCCCGGTTCCACCAACATGTATAGAGATTTGACGGATGTGTATTGGTGGGGAGGCATGAAGAGGGACATTGCCAAATTCGTTTCCAATTGTCATAGTTGTCAACAAGTCAAAGTTAAACATCAAAGGCCAGGTGGCCTAACCCAAGACATTAAGGTTCCTACTTGGAAGTGGGAAGAAATAAATATGGATTTCGTGGTTGGGTTACCCAAGACTAGAAAGGGTTTTGATTCCTTTTGGGTTGTGATTGATACCATGAAAACATTGGCTCATTTCCTACCAGTTAAGACCACATATAGGGCTGAAGATTATGCAAGGTTGTACATCCATGACTTAGTGAGTTTGCATGGGATTCCTTTGTCCATCATATCAGATCGTGGTGCTCAATTTACCTCACATTTTTGGAGGTCCTTCTAAAGGGGTCTTGGTACTAGAGTTAAGCTTTCTACGGCCTTCCACCCTCAAACGGATGACCAAGACAAGAGAACCATCCCAACACTTGAGGATATGCTTAGGGCTTGTGTATTGGAGCTCAAGGGTAGTTGGGATGATCACCTTCCACTGATTGAGTTTGCCTACAACAATAGCTATCATTCTAACATTGATATGGCTCCTTTTGAGGATTTCTATTAGAGGCGTTGTAGCTCACTAGTTGGTTAGTTTGAGGTTGGTGAGGTAGCTTTTTTGGGACCAAATCTTGTTATGGAGACTCTTGAGAAGGTTAGGATAATTAGAGAAAGGTTGAAGACGGCCCAAAGTCGCCAAAAGTCCTATGCCGATGTGAGGAGAAGGGATCTTAAATTCCAAGTTGGTGATTGATTTTATTTGAAAGTGTCACCCATGAAGGGTGTGGTTAATTTTTGTAAGAAAGACAAGTTGAGCCCAAGATATATAGGTCCTCATAGGGTGACAAGGAGGGTTGGCAAGGTAGCTTATGAGTTGGATTGTCTAGTGAAATAGATTTGGTTCATCCGGTCTTTCATGTAACCATGTTGAGGAAATATGTGAGAGTTCCTAATGCCATTATGCCCCTTGATGTTGTGGGTGTTGTTGAAGACAATTTGACATATGAAGAGGTACTGGTTCAGATTTTGGATAGGCAAGTGAAGAGGTTGAGAAACAAAGAGTTGGCTTCCATTAAGGTCCTTTGAGGAATGAACAAGTGGAAAGTGTTACTTGGGAGGCCAAGGCGGACATGCAAAAGCAATATCCTTACCTTTTCCAGTCCACTCAAGCCTAAGGTATTGATCTAAGACCGTTATATGATCTCAAGTCTTAAGTTCATCCCAATCTCATTGCATATGTTCATGTTTAAATTGACAAGCTCATGATGACTTACACTTATGATCAGATTTTTGAAATGATGTTTAAGAGTATTGTTGCATCTCTATGTGGGATGAAATTGTCATATTTGTGTGTCACATATACATTTCTTTGACATTTGAGGACGAATGTTCCCAAGGGGAGATGTTGAAAAACGAACCCAAAAAGTGTCCGAAAATATGCCTCGAAAGTGCCTGGAATCATAATTTTCATATATCTCAAAATTCATATGCAATATCAAAGATCATACTTTATACTCTTGTTCAGGGGGTCATGTTAAGTGAAAATGGGTCTAACCCTGAATAAAGAGCAAACGATTACAAATTTCATTTTTCCAAGTGACGATTTCCAGTGAGCTTTTCGCGCCCCTGGCGTGACTCGCCAAGGGTGCGCACTAGTGTTAATTTTGGCCAAGTTTTGACTTTGGTCCAAGACTTTTAAGTCTTGGGCCTAAGTGTTTCCAAATGTGAAAATGCCTATACTTAGACATTTTTCACCATCATATTATTCTAAACATTCCCCAATACTCATTCAAACACTTAGCCAAATATTTTGCTCCTAAACTCAAGAATCAAAACTCATTATGGATCTTAAGTCTTGCACTCAAGCTTGAAGTCACCATCTCCAATCTTCATCAAGTTCATCTCGAAAGCTAAGGTATGTGGATTTCTTTCATGGGTTCCTTTCACCCATGATGCCCAAGCTTCCTTTTCCTCAAAATTGTATGATTCAAAGTTGATTTACTCATGGGTCTTATCTATAATGAAAATCACTGTATACTATGTTGGGGTTTATGAAATTGTGACTATTTTATCATGTTTTGGGTTATGAATCTAAGACCTATTGAAAGTTTGATGAAGCTTTTTGATGTATATTTCTTGGGGTTGTTACCAAGTACCTATTGAAGGTTTTACATTGAATTTTCCAGCATGATTTCACCCTTGAATTGCATGATTTTACACTAGCACTACACACCCTTTAAGTGTTTGATAAATGTTTGGTTATGGTTTCTTGAGGAGTCAAGGGTCAAATGTTTGTCTTATGAGTTGAGTGACTACATGATGAATGATGATGGAATGATGATAAAATGTATATATGTATATGACGATTATATGATGATGATGATGGAATGATGATGAAATGTATGTATGTATATAATGACTATATGATGATGAGATGGATGAATGTATAAATGGTATTCTTCTGTATAGTGTTGTATTGTGACCATGCACCACTCGGGGTTTGCACGCCGGATAACCGTGTCAAGGGGTTCATACCTTGATAACCTATCGGGGCTTTGTACTCTGGTCACCATGGGTGGTAGGGTGCGATTATCCATCAACCTTATTGAGGGTTTGTAGTCATCAACCTATCGAGGAGTTTTTACTCCGGTCACTAGGAGTGATAAGGTGCTACTATCTATCAACCATGTTATGGATTTGCACTCATCAACCTTGTTGGGGGGTTGGTACTCCATCAACCATGTTGACGATTTGTACCCATCAACCTGTTGGGGGTTTGTACCTCAACAACCTCATGAAGGGGTTTGTACCTCATGCGCCTCTCCAAGCGGGCGATAGGCCTTGTATTACACTAAGAATGGTCACTCCCTACATATGTGTTATGTTCTATGAAAGTATGATTTACTTCAAGTATCTTCCATTCATATCATATTTCCATATGCTCATCTATTGCCTAATTAAGCATTTCGATCATGATGTCTATCTATTGTTGCATGGCATCCTACATGCTTATTACATTCAAATATACTAATGCATACTCTATGCCTACATGATATCACCATGTAGGGACGGGAGCCCCACTTGAGCGTCCTGTCACACCCCTCCCTGGGGTCGTGACCAGTGCTCGATAGGAGCACGTAATCACATACTAAGTCGGATTCCTTTGTAATCATAGTCTAGAATTCTACCAAAATTTCGGCAGTGCTTCCTCTGTTTTATTGACTAACCACACCTGCAGCAGCTCCCAGAATACACAGAAAAGCATACATATATACATTCACA
>JAOTQR010148187.1:0-19585 GCA_025774065.1 Solanum ossicruentum
TTCCGAAACCACCTATCTGATCAGCAATAAAATAAACTCGTTCCTGATTCTGCTTCATCATCACCTTCATGCCTGTATAAATTCGGGCAAGCTCTTCCATAATCTCTTTATTTATCTTAGCTTGCTCTGAACCAATACGGACAGCATATGAACTTTTGGTAGATGCTCTATCTCTTTTCCCTCATGCACGATTGGTCTTGAACACTCTCTCTATTCTTTCAACAATCCTTGCAAATGGCTGATCTAAGAACATGCCCCCCATACTAGTATCAACATAAGCCTGACTATTTTCATCAAAGTAATGGTAGAAAACCTCTACCAAGGCATCATCAACAATCTTGTGGTCCGGGACACTCCTTAAGCACTTAGTAAATCGCTCCCATATATTACTATTGAGTTACTGGGAAGTTGCTTAAAGTTGTTGATCTGATCTTCCAACTTGAGCTTCAATCTCAGGAAGTACCTCTACAAAAAGGCCTCTACAATTTAGCCCAACTGGTGATTGAACTCTGTAGGAGCTCAAAGAGCCATAGTGTTGCATTGATTATAAGAGACAATGGGAAGACACGAAGTCTAACAGATCCATAAACACATTTTGTGTGCCCATCTGATGTGTTGTCAAAATACAACACATTTGATGCCTAAAACCTGGGATTTTGTATGTTGTCAATGTGAATTTTATAGTTTTCATGTCCTTTTGTATTTGTTTTTGTAGGAAAAGTCGGTTGACACAATTTTAAGAAAAGTTGTAGGTTTTGCTGATTTCAAGGACATATGGGACCCTCTATGACTCGTAGCTCAGTCTACGAGTCATAGAGGTGTTCTCATAGGGACTTTCATTGTTCAAAATCAAAGTCTAATAATTTGAAGTATAGCTATACGAGACTCAGTTACAAGTGTAGACCTCACTACGACTCGTAAAGGGATGTTTCATAGACACTTCCAGTGTTGATCAAGATTGGACAAAGAAATGCAGTTGTAGACTACGAGAAGTCACTACGAGTCAGAGCAGACTACCACTCATAAAGTTGTTCCATAGTAGTGAATTCTAAGATTGAAGAAGCTGACCACAAAAGCCTGATTACGGCTCATAGGGAATACTACAAGTCGTATCTACGACTCATATCAGACGCTGACCAAATTTTTGGATTAATTTGGGGACTCATTTGCAAATATGAGAAATACTATATTTTAGGTGTTTAGTAGAATATTTCACAGATTTTGAGAGAAGTTTACAGAGAGATACTTAGGAGCACGAAAGTTTAGAGTAGTTACTTAGGGTTTATCTTCGGAGACAAAATTTTGGAGATTAGATTCACATGTGAATTCATTACATCTTTAGAGCTTGTGATTCTAAATACAAAGTGGGTTTTATTGTTCTTTGTTCTCTTTAGGTAAGTGATTAACTATGTCTTTCATATTCATTGTTTATTTGTTTACCCAAGCAATGAGTAGCTAAACCCACAACTTGGGGTTGTGGGAACCATGAGAATTAACTTAGAAAACCCGGATTATTTGCACTTCTTGAGTTGGGTATTTGCATGTATTAGCCATATCCCTTCATGTTGCATGTTCTTTAATGGTGGCTAACATTAGACCTCGCCTATTGTCATATCCCGATCCAGGTAGTGATGAATAGGAAAAGGGAATGGTAAATAGAATTCGATGATGTGTTCTCGTCTAATCAACTTAACCCGACCAAGGAGAGGTTGACTGGGACAATGGGTAATGGTTACTTTGGCGCGATATGGAGGTCGACCAAGAACCATAGTGAAATTTGATCTTCACCTTTAGAAGAGGGCTGGAAGAACTTAAATTACCGTTCTACATGCATTGTCCTAATTGAGAGTTGTGTTATCCAGATAGATTAAGTTAATGAATCATAGGGAACAGAATTACCCCCCTTCCCTTTTTAGAGAATCAAGTAGCTGATGTTTGAATTGATTATTGGTGAACCAAGTTACTAAAGTACCATATTCCCTGTGGGATTCGACCCTAACCTTGGTTAGGTTTTTTTACTTCGATGATCGCTTTGAACTTAAAATAGAGGCGTATCTTGAGCGTTCATCAAGGAAAATGATGTTGTTGCTAGGGAATACAACTATGTTTTGATTTGGTTTCACTAGTAATATAATTCAAATGTTAATTTCTTAGTTCTCTTGTATTTTACTTTTGTTCTTATTTTTGTTGCTTTAGTTTCTTTATAGGGTATTACTAGGTTTGTATGCCCAATACAAGGAGTCAAGGCATTCCCTTAGCTCAAATTGATCTAAAGGTACAACAGGCTATCAGAAGAATGGCTCAGAAAAATACTAATAGCATTGGAGCTAGTGTGTTACTGCAGCTACCGACTGAAGCAAAACTTCTTATCACTAATGACCTACTCCAAATGTTTTAGAACTGCATTTGTTTGCTTCCAAGCCATCGGAGGATCCATAAGAACATATACAAAACATTGCATATATTTTCAGGAGCGTACTGGGAAGACAACATCCGTCTATGGATGTTGTGGCACTTCAAGTCTTCCCAATAACTCTTACAGGCAATGATACAATGTGGTACTTTAAGCTTACACAAGATGTGATCACTAGTTGGGTGGAGTTGCAAAGGGCTTGCTTAGCCAGGTTCTTTATTAAGTTAAACAGGTTTAAAAGGAGGGACCGAATCATTAGCTTTCAACAGTTCCATGGTTATTCACTCACTTATACATGGGAGCATTTCAAAGGATTCTTGAGGAGTGCCCCAAACCATGGCATTTCCGATTCACCATTAGTGGCAAGTTTCAATAGAGCACTGAAACCCAGAACATCAATCTTATGTAGATGCTCTTATGGTTGGTTCAATTTTAAGGAGAGCATTTGCAGAAGTTGCTGAGCAAATGGATGCTATTCATTGCATATATAAACCTAAATATGAGCAGTAACCTAGTCACAAGAAAGCCTCGGATGGAAACTCCGAGAAAGAGAGTGTAAATACTTAAATTTTCCAATAACTTGAGCAAAACAAAGTACACTTGGAGCGGTAATAAAATAGACACAAGATGTATGCACCAAGAATGCAATCCAAGAGGAAGAGAATGGTAAGGGCAAGTGGCTTAAGTTACCATACTAACAGTATCAAGGAAATCGGAGTTCAAGAATTGAAGATATGCTCGCCCATTTGATAAAAATGGTTGATTCACATTAGGAAATGTTGAGGAAAATCAAGTTTGATTTGATCAAGATAAATTACAAGGTTGAGCAGAATTCAATGGCAATCCAACAACTCAACAATCAATCCAAACTTGTATTAGCTCAACTGGAGCAGATTCAGAATGACATGAAGATAGAGGCCAAATCTGGTGACAAGGGTTCATCAAGTCTTGAGAAATTCTGAGTACTCAAGATGGCTAAGTGATGCCGCGACACTAAATCAGGAGCTACTTGGGAGGCAACCCAAGAGATTTTGATGTTTCGCCTTTTTTTAAACTCATTTTCACTTGTGGATTCTAAGGTAGTGTTTTGATTTTGTGTTGATTGTTATTTATAGACATTAGATTGGTTGTATTTTAGGATAATGGTGTGTTTAGAGAAGAATGTGCAAGTGTTGTACAAAATGGCAAAATTGTAGAGATTTGCATCTGAGGCAATCTCTACGACCAAGCCTACAAGTCGTATTGCACTTTACGACTCGTACCCCTGTCTCATGGAGAGTTACAGTGATCAGGTGAAGTTGGCACTCCAGCTATGAACCAATTTTACGACTTGTAGTCCAAGATATAAGTCGTGAATGGGGTTCATAGTATTCACGTATATTTTGAAATTTTTCCAAGTATGAAGTAGTCTATGAGACCAAGATCTATGGGTCGTAGACCAAGCTATGACCTATAGTCGGGGTTTCGTAGACCCAATCCGGTGAATTTTAACCGCTATCTGATAATGAATAAATAGGGGTCAAAACTTAATTTTAACCCTAATCAATATGCAATTACGCTAATCCTTTTTCCCTTTTTACTTCTGATCATTTCGTAATATTCAAACCCAATTTCTAGTAAGAAATTCTAGTAACTAGGGTTTCAGCCTTCATTCTTCTCATTTTGCTTTCTCCAGTTCATCCACTCATATAGTATGTTCTTTGGTTTAGTTTAACTTCAAAATTCGCTCTGCATTGAATGGTTTCACTGACTATTGAGATTGAAAGGCATACCAGAGTATGTCGTTCCTATTTGTGGTGAAACTGAGAAGAAGGAACTAGGATTACTTTGAAGGAATTGATGGTGTTAGCCCTAAGTTGAATGACTTGTTTGTGTTAGTGTAGTTGTATGATCATGCTATCATGTTCTTTGTTTGATCATTATGGTGTTATTGGGTTGTAAATGCTAATTGATTTTTCATTCCATAGAAGCATGATAGTGTTTGGGTGATAATTTTTGTAGTCAGAATCATAGATTGATCAACTCTTATTGCACATATTAAGCTATTTCCCAAATGATCTTGAATGTGATTGAGTAATTGGTTGTGTCCAATTTGGTAGTGGTGATATAGGTATATATTTGAATGAACTGGTGATTGATTAATGACTGAGTTTTTATTGCTATATCCTTGTTGATGGGGTAGATTCTTCCATTGAAATCATGTTTAGGGTTGGGATTTGTCTGTACTCAATATATGAATGTACGTTCTTGCTTTGATGTTGCTAGATTGATGCTTAAATTGCTAGTACGGTCCGTGTGGTGAGTTGAGGTGTTTTAGGTACCTGTTACTCCCTACTACGAGAGTTTTCTAAGACTCATCAATGAGTCTACAAGTCGTAATTACCTCTCGTAGGAAGTGAAAGTGACTTATAATTAATTCCATTGTACTCATCATATGAGACCCTCCTACAGATCGTTAAATCCTCTACGAATCGTAGTTAGGTTTCATGGACTCATACCTGTCCTAACTTTGGTCCCTGGAACCTTATACTCAACTAGTCTATGACCCATTGCCACGGCTACGAGTCATAATTGTGTCTCATATGTAGTTCCAGTGTTTAATATTGTTATGCACCCATGGTTTACGAGAACTCAGTATGACTCGTAGTCATAACTACAAGTCATACCTGTCTCTTGTATCATCTATCTACAACTGATCCAAGTGAAACACCACTCAACATATCTCGAAATGACCCTATGATGCATTTTTTTAATATCAAAGTCCGTGCAGAATTTTGCAAATCTGACCGCATATTCTTGTTCAGAGGGAAAAATTGTGTGGGGCGACGGTTACCTACAAGGTATATTGTACCACTGCAGAAAAAATATTTTTTTGATGAAATTTTGCAAAGCAGTGGTTGTCCGCGTCGCGACCGCAACACGAACTGGATGTGCCTTAGGTCAAAAATTCCATTTTCACTTAAGGATAATTGGGTAACTACCCAATGTCTATATATAGATGAAACCCTCATCCTTAGCCCTTTTTCAACTCCAAAACTCACCAAAAACCTCTCAAATTCCTCTCTAATCTTCACCAAATTCACCATCCATTCTTAATATTTTCAAGAAGTTTTGTTAGAATTCAAGAAAACCAAGTCAAGCCTCAAGTCTTCCTCTAATTTTCTTCAAGAAACTCCAAGTCTAAGATATGTGGATCTTTATCCATGGGTCCTTTCACTCATAGAGCCTCAAAACTATTTTTATCAAATTTCTTGATTCTAATGACAAATTCTTTATGGGTATTTTCTATTATTACTCCATTACATTAAAAATATTAGAAATTTGTTGATTCTTGATATATTGATGTACGCACTCCTACTAATGATTGAGATTATGATATATTTATTACATTAAAACATTGTAAGCTATGACATCTTGAAAGACTTTAAAAACTTATAAGTTTTTGAATGGTTTTCTTGACATCCAAACTAGGGGTTTTCAAGTATGTTGTTGGGTTGTTTGATAACTTCTTAAATGAATTTAATCTACCCCTCTCATGTTCCTTATTCTTGAATTCTATTATTTTAAGATTAAATACATATACCTAACATATTTTGACTTAGTTATGTGGCAAATCTCTTATGTGATGAAGGCTTATGGTAGCACATGTGAGTTATAGATATCGTTGATGTTGAAGCGAAATTAAGCATGCTATTAGTTCATGAAAATGTTATAAATATTATGAATAATATGAAAACTTTTATTTGATATTATGATGTGATGGTTTGATGAGCTAGTTTATGATATTCAAAGCTATAAATATTGTCATACCAAGAGACACTATCGAGTTAAGGATTGTATGAGATCAATTTAACGTTCCATGTCCATGTTTTGAAAGATGATATGTATGACTGAGATGGGTTGGTCTAGAGATGATATAAATTGATGAAATGCATTACTTTCATGGATAGTCCTCTTCAGGTACAAGATTTAAAATTGAGCCCACCAATTGTCAAGTTGAATTTGCTAATTTTGAATGATTCTTAATGATGAAGGTTTAATGATGAAGTTTCGTATGAATAATGAAAAGGTTTCGCTATATGTATGCTAGTTCATGAATGTTATGGATGATGAGGTATATCAAGTATTATGTGAAATTCATTGAGATATTATGAAAGCTACATGTTATTGTAAAGCCCTCCTTATGATGTTATGTTATACAAGTTGTGTATGTCATGATTACCCTCATGTTTGTTTGTCCAATTGGACTAGTCTTATGAAATTTACATTGAATGAGTAAATGAAAAGTGAGTCCCCACATAGTTATGATCATGAGACTATGATGACCCTTTAGTAGAGAGATATGAAATGATGACCCGTTAATAGAGGGATATGATGATGATGCTAGCTAATAGTATAGGCTTAGCCAAGATTATGATCCTAGCCGATATTATAGGCTTAGCCAAGGTATAGGAGCTATCCTTATGATGATGATTAATATTCAAAATATTTATGGGATAGGTTGGTAAAATTTCCCTCTATTGTTTTACAATGTTTATGGGATGGGTTAGTAGAATTCCCCTCTATTGTTTCACAAGGCTTATGGGATGGGTTAGTAGAATACCTCTCCACTAATGAATTTCATGATTCCTCCCTATAATTATTCCATGAGAGTTTACTTAGCACTGAGTGGACCTTCGAATTGATGTGGAAGCTCCCCGATAAAAGTGTCGTGAGACCGTTAGTAGAAGCACATTGTCCGATAACTACATGCCACTGTAGGAAATAGAAATCACCCGCTAGTATAGGTTGATTTCTAGACCAACCTATAGTAGAGGTTGCTCAATAGAAAAGCTTTTGTGGATCCACTTAGTCATGTTAGGAGGTCGCCTTGGCAAGTGACCTCCCCCTTTCCTCCGATGTAGGGAAAACATCGGGACTCCATGGCTTAGCTCACATGGTTTATGTTGGTTAAGGGTTGCTCTGACACATGTTCAAGTTCTTTTTATAGTTCTAGGTTGTCCCTCTTATGATGATTAACAGTTCCTGTATGTTATATCCAAAGGTGATTTAAAGTTCCTATGATTCATTATTTCATAAATTCAAATGGTATTTTTCCCTAAAGGTACATGATGATTTCTACAAGTGTATAAGGTGTTCTCCATTATGATTACCAATGTTTCTTGCATAATAAAATACTCTTTAATGTAAAGTGATATATTTTTTCATCCAAGAATATTAATAATTTAGTTATGTATGACACCTTGTATTTCTCACTATCTTTTATGAACTCCCTAAAGCTTTATAGTATATGTCATTCTTGATCCATGATTTTCCTTGTATATGCTCATGTCCCCTAGATATCTCTTATGATGATTCATTATGGTTCTTTATTATTATGACTTATGCAATATTTCTCACCCTCTAGTACAAAGTAATATAGACGAGCTACTCATACGACTTTATTATGCTATTTATGAGTTATGCAAGTATGATTACATCCACTTATGTTTTACCTTAAGCATTGATCGTGCATGGCATATTGAGCTTACGTCTTTGATTGTGTTTATGCACTTTGATTACTATGGCTTACATCCTTTATTGCATTGCATCCCAGATACTTAGTATATTCCAAGTACTAACGCATACTCATACCTACATGATTTCACCATATAGGGACCGGTGCTCATCAATATCCTCCACATGGCCAGCTTGGACTTGTAAGGATTGTGTTTGTGGTGAGTCCTCTAGTTCGGGGACAATATCCAACTTCTATCTTACTCATGTTGAAACGTTATTCCAATTTACTTTCTAGTTTGAGTGTGAGCCTTGAACTTGTCTTGGCCCCCGTCCTATTCATGCTTAGAGGTGTTCTTGGATACTACGGTATGTACCTATAATTTGATATTGAGATTTTATGGAGACTTATCCCTTAGACCCTATCCCTTATCAGATGCTATTTGATGTTGTTGATTATGGTGGAAAGTGATGAAAGTATCAAGTCCCTATATGTGCCCATTGCGTGAGTCATACTTACCCGCTCCATTGACTTATTTGTTATGTGATTCATATTTATCCTCTTTCCTATAACATCCCCATAGCGTGAGTCCAAAGACCCACTTTCTTAGAGATTATTTTCTATGTGCTTATTTTTCTTTTAATCTTTCCAAGAAACCAAGGATGTGCAAATGATATGCTAAGAGGCTTGTTCAGGTTGCCTTCGGGCTTCCCATTCGTCGTGTCACATCTAGACCCTAGTGTTGGGTCGTGATAAGCTTGGTATCAGAGCACTAAGTTTATAAATAATCCTCGGACATACAACACACAGCGTGGAGTAGAGTTTTGTTCATGGTTGTGAAGCGCACCACAACTATGGATAGAAAGCTATGAGGCATTTTAGGAAATGTTTCTCTTCATTATTATCCATGTTGTTCCATTAGAAATATCCTACTCTAGCGTTACTGGGTCATGAAGGTTTCTTTGAGTATGGTGAATCAACGCATAAGAGATGGGATTGCCTGGTGGCTGCTAGGAAGGGAAGAGAGAGAGCTCGTAACACTATGTCAGTACGTATGTGTTTCTTTGAATAGGGCAGGTTGGTACTAAGTGGTTTCGTAAGTGGTGGTGCTATGGTTGATGTTGGTAAGGGGTAGTTCATGTTCATTCTCATACATCATTTATCTAGTCTTGACATGTTACTTATTATGCATGCATGCTCATGAAGAAAGTTGATTGAAGTTTCATGTGCAATTATGAAAATGTGTTACTCATGCTTTTAAAATGATTTTCATGATAGAGACTTTGAGAGTAGCATGAAAACAATGTTTAATTTTCATTATTGTTTTAGTAAGGAGGTTATAGATGTTCCACTCTATTCTTGCTATCTTTGTTCACATATTTGGGGATAAATGTCCCAAGGTGGGATATTAAACACCCCTCAACATAGCTCAGAAAGACCATATGATGCATTTTTTTAAAATCTCAAAATCCATGCACAATTTTGCAAATCCGACCTCATATTCTCGTTAAGAGGGAAACATTATGTGGGGAAACAACTACCTACAAGGTATATTTTATCCGTGCCAAAAAAATATTTTTCCGATGAAATTTCACAAAGCAGTGGCTATCCGCATCGCGATCACAACGCGAAATGGGTGCGCCTTAGTTCAAACTTCCCTTTTCCACTCAAGGAGCATTGGCTAATTACCCAATGTCTATATATACATGAAACACTCATCCTTATCCATTTTTTAACTCCAAAACTCACCAAAAACCTCTCAAATTTCTCTCTAATCTTCACCAAATTCTCCATCCGTTCTCAACATTTTCAAGAAGTTTTGTTGGTATTCAAGAAAACCAAGTCAAGCCACAACTCTTCCTCAAATTGTTTTCAAGAAACTCCAAGTCTAAGGTATATGGGTCATCATCCATGGGTCTTTTCTCTCATGGATCTCCAAAACTATTTTTATCAAATTTCTTGACTCTAATGAGT
Source organism: Solanum ossicruentum (assembly GCA_025774065.1). Lineage (NCBI taxonomy): Eukaryota > Viridiplantae > Streptophyta > Magnoliopsida > Solanales > Solanaceae > Solanum > Solanum ossicruentum. Next base: position 9,885 of record JAOTQR010148187.1, read on the forward strand.
AATTATTTATGGGTATTTTCTATTATCATTCCTTTACATGAAAAATGTTGGAGATTTGTTGATTCTTGATTTATTGGTGCATGGGCTCCTACTAATGATTGAGATTATGATATGTTTATTACATTAAAGCTTTGTAAGCTATGGACTCTTGAAAGACTCTAAAATAGTATGAAGTTTCGAATGGTTTTCATGACACCCAAATTGGGGTTTTTCAAGTTTGTTGTTGGGTTGTTTGAATTACTTCTCAAATGACTTTAGTTTACCCCTCACATATTTCTTATTCTTGAATTTTATGATTTTAAGCTTAAATACATATACCCAACATGTTTGCTAATATTGAAGGATTCTTAATGATAAGGGTTTAATGATGAAGCTTCTTATGAATAATGAAAAGGTTTCGCTATATGTACGCTAGTTCATGAATGTTATTGAGGATGAGGTATATCAAGTATTATGTGAAATTCATTGAGATAGTATGAAATCTATGCATTATGATGTCATGTTATACAAGTTGTGTATGTCATGATTACACAATTGGTATTTTCTTTTTGGAAATTGGAAGCCTCATGTTTGTATGTCCAATGGGACTAGTCTAATGAAATTTAGCATGAATGAGTAAAAGAAATGTGAGTACCCACCTAGTTATGATCATGAGACTATGATGACCCATTAGTGGAGGGATATGAAATGATTACCCATTAGTAGAGGGATATGATGATGATTCTAGCCAATAGTAGAGGCTTAGCCAAGATTATGATACTACCCGATGGTAGAGGCCTAGCCAAGGTATAGGAGCTATCCTTATGATGATGATTAATGTTCAAAATGTTTATGGGATGGGTTAGCAGAATTTCCTTTCATTGTTTTACAAGGGTTAGTAGAATTCCCCTCTATTGTTTTACAAGGCTTATCAGATGGGTTAGTAGAATACCTCTTCACTAATGAATTTCATGATTCCTCCCAATGATTATTCCATGAGAGTTTACTTAGCACCGAGTGGACCTTGGATGGATGCAGAAGGTCTCCACCGGAAGAGGCGTGAGACAGTTAGTAGAATCCCATTGTTCGATAACTACGTGCCATCGTAGTAAATAGGAATCACCCGCTAGTATTTGTTGATTTCTAGACCAACCGATAGTAGAGGTTGCTCAATAGGAACGCTTTTGTGGATCCACTTAGGCATCTTAGGAGGTTTCCTTGACAAGTGACCTCCCCCTTTCCTCCAGTGTAGGGAAAACATCGAGACTCCATAGCATAGCACACATGGTTTATGTCGGTTAAAGGTTGCTCTCACACATGTTCAAGTTCTTCTTATGGTTCTAAGTTGTCCCTCTTATGATGATTAATAGTTCCTTTATGTTATATCTAAAGGTGATTTAAAGTTCCTATGATTCATTGTTTCATAAATTCAAAGGTTATTTTCCCCTAAAGGTACATGATGATTTCTACAAGTTGTGTAAGTTGTTCTCCATTATGATTACCAATGTTCCTTGCATAATAAAATAGTCTTTAATGTAAAGTGATATATTTTTTTACCCAAGAATATTAATTTTTTAGTTATGTATGACACCTTGTATTTCTCACTATCTTTTATGAACTCCACAAGGCTTTATGGTATGTGTCATTCTTGATCCATGGTTTTCCTTGTATATGCTCATGTGCCCCTCATGTAACCAAGATATTCTCTTATGATGATTTTTTATGGTTTTTTATTATTATGACCTATGCAATATTCCTCACCCTCTAGTACAAGGTATATGGACGAGCTACTCATGCTGCTTTATTATGCTTTTTTATGAGTTACGCAAATATGATTACCTCCACGTATGTTTTACCTTAAGCATTGATCATGCATGGCATATTGAGCTTACATCTTTGATTATGTTTATGCATTTTGATTGCTATGGCTTGGTTCCCTTATTGCATTGCACCCCACATACTTAGTATATTCCAAGTACTAACGTATACTATATGCATATATGATTTCACCATGTAGTGAAGAGTGCTCCTCGATATCCTCCACGTGGCTACCTTGGACTTGTGAAGATTGTGTTTGTGGTGAGTCCTCTAGTTTGGGGACAATATCCTACTTCTCTCTTACTTATGTTGAGACTTTATTCCACTTTACTTTCTAGTTTAAGGGTGGTCCATGAACATGTCTTGGCCCCCCTCCTTTTCATGCTTAGAGGTGTTATTGGATACTACACTATGCACCTATAATTTGATGTTGAGATTTTATGGAGACTTTTCCCTTAGACTCTATCAGCTATGTGATGTTATTTGATGCTATTAATTATAGTGGAAAGTGATGAAAGTCCCAAGTCCCTAAATACCCCCATAGCGTGAGTCATACTTACCCGCCCCTTAGACTTATTTGCTATGTGATTCATCTTTATCCTCTTCCCAATAAATCCCCATAGTGTGAGTCCAAAGCTCCACTTCCCTTATAAATTATTTGCTATGTGATTATTTATTTTTTATTTTTTCGCAAAACCAAGAATATACAAATGATATGCTAAAAGGCTTGTTTAGGTTGCCTTCGAACTTTCCATTCGTCGCGTCACATCTAAGCCCTAGTCTTGTGTCGTGACACCATGTTACTTTTTCTTGTGATTTTCTTTAGTTCTTCGTCTTTCATTTATTGGATTTTTGGGGCTGACTTTGGTATTTTTTTGATTGTTTTCCAGATATCATGGCCCCAAAAAGTAAACTTGCAGCTATTAAAGCCTTCATGAGGAAACTTGTTGATGAAGTTACTGGCACTAACACTGAGTACTCAGATGACAATCAGACCCTATTGAGTGGGTTAATTGAGGCTCTTAATGTTCATCTAGATCTAGAGGCTGAGGTGCTTTAAACTAGGGCTACTGCAAGAGCTGCTCCGATTCAGATTTGAGAGGATAGACCTTCCTAGTCTGATGAAAAAGGTAGTGGTGATAAGTCTAAGCAGGATACACTACAGATGACTCTCTAGGGCACAGAGTCAAGCTCAGAGAAAGGCTCTCATATTAGAGGAGATGCAGGGTCCTCGATCATTCCATCATCATCGTCAACACCGGATGCTAACACTTACCAGTGGGGTATCGAGGGCATGAACGCTATATTTGACTATATTTGAAGACTCTATTGACTGTACGGTCGATATACGAGGAGCCCTAATTGATTTCAGATGGATTAAGGACACAACCGTATGACACAGGCTCTGGTGGTTGGCTAATAAGCTTGGGCGCTATTCCCCGACTTTGGCTCGGGAGTTTTATCCTACTTATGCTTCCACCATCCTTCAAGCTCTTCCCAAAGGGAAGAAACCTCTCAACAATTCAAGATTAAGAAAGGTTTTGTTGAGAGGATAGCGGATCGATATATCAGAGGATACGATCCACCACGTACTAGGCTTCGAGGTCAACAGCTGAGTTTGATCATAGACTGCGGCAGATTAGGACAACATTAGTTTCAAATGATTCGGTAGATAAGAAAGATTTGTTGAGATGGGTTTCTGGCCATATTGCTGAGCGTGGTCCAGAGCCCGTCTGGGTCACTACACATACAGAGACTATAGTGAAGGCTTTCCTCTCTTTCCCCGCCAAGTTTTGGTAGGCGATTGTTAGATCTTGCATCAGACCCATGCAGATAGACAATGTACTTACATCAGAGTGAGCAGTTTTGGTAGCTAGCATTCTAGCTGGCCATGATATTGATTGGGCCTGACTCATAGTAGAGCGGATTCATGAGTTAGTGCTTAGGAGGACCACCTACATGCCATTCCCGAACTTAATCTATAGACTCTGTCTAGAGTCCGAGGTGTAGATATTTCATCTTGATCAGTTGGTAAAGGCCCTCCACACTATAAATCCCAGCCTATTAAGGCTGATGAGAACCCTGTGGAACTTCACGGAATAGAACCTCCTCCCATGCCCAAGCCATTTATGCCAAAGCCACATGATGAGGGTTCGTCGAATGCCCCCAGTACCACTCCAAATACTGCTACTAATGATAGACTTTAGTAGCTTGAGGCAATCGATATTAAGCGGGACCCCATTTCAGCTGCACATGCACTAGAGGCTTCTACATCATAGGTTCTCACACTATGCATGGTTTACGTGTGTGCCATTGCTTTTCAGGCCATAGCGCAGAGGGTTTCACGTGTGAGGCTCAGTTTTCTCGGCTCATGTAGTAGAGTAGGCCATAGACCTGGTAGACAATTGTGGACTCAGAGGCTCGATACATGGCATTCACTATTTCCACAATTGACAAGCATATTGCTACAGTGGATGCCTGTATTGATGCCTTTGAGGGTCGAGTGTAAAAGATACTAGTCAAGGCCTGGCCATCAGACTTGTCAGCCTTTTGCGAAGAGCTAGCAAAGTTTAAGGCTGACTTGACTTCTTTATTAGCAGCACGAGTTACAGCTCCAGAGTCTACACATTTAGAGGAGCTGCTATTTGATTTATTTACTTCAAAGGAACACACACAGCCTACTCACGAGAAGAGACCCCTCATTGAGTATGATGACAATAAGGTGAGGGTTGTGCATCAGAAGACCTCCGAGGTTGATGAGAAGGAGACCGAAGATGAGCTCGGGTGATTCTTAAGGATGTCGAGAGAAGAAAAAGAGTAGAGGCAAGCCCAAGAGAAGGATAGATTGATGGGTATTGGCTCATCCAGTGTGGCTGCTATGCAGACTACCCCTCCAGAGGGAGATGATCAGAGAGAGCTCGAGTCTGGTACTTAGGCACCAAGATGTGTTTATTTTTTGACCCCTTGTATTTATTCTCATTTTGATATTGTACATGTCTATCGATGGGTTGTGGGTAGCTATGGACTAGGGCGAAGTCTGAGTAGCCTTTACTCTATAACTACCCCAAATTTTGATCCCGAGGTTTTCCTGCCTGTGTTCTTTTTCCTTGTAGATATTTAATTTTTGTTGAACTAGCATGTTTAGGATGTCCCCGATAATATTTGTAGTATATAGTAGTTGAAGTATGACATGTATCTTTTTTCTAATGTCATATGAAATATTTTGAAAATTGGTACCCATCAAAATTTTTGAGTAGTTTTATATTGCAACCATGCATCTTGAATGATTTGGCAATATTTGTTCTAATTAAATGAAGGCAATTTGATATATGAAGCATGATTTATGAGTTTTTGTTGGCTATATATGCAATGTCATGTGAGTGTGAGCTGATTTTATTATGTTCTTGCATTTTATGTTAATTCAAAACTTGCCCTGTTACTTTAAGTTGGACTAGAGATTATATAGACTAGGAAGGGATCTTAGGCCCTTGTTCTTTGAATTAGTCCACTTTGACCTAAAATGTACAAACAAATGAGAAATTCATCCTTTGTTCTAAATTCTTGAGCCTTACATGTACCTCTTTCTTAACACCTGATTAACCCAGCCTTGTTTAGTGAAATACCTTGATATTGACCTTGGTCTATCTTTGAGCATTATGAACCATGATTTAGGCAAAATACCTAAGTTGAGGGTGACTACCAAAAGTGGCCCTAGTTTGGGGAATAGATATTGTGCACTTGGATATAGGCTAAAAGCCTAAATTGAGGGTGGCCGTATAGGATTAAAATAGCAAAAATGAGGGGGTGAGTTAGAAATAGAAAGAAAAAGAGGAAAACTATGTATCAAGTAAAATGAAATGGAAAAGATGCCTTAGATTGAGTTGAACAAGCAAAATATGTCTGAAAATGAGGCAAAAACTGAAAATAAGAAGAAAATACCCGGAAAAACTTGAATATGAAGAAGAAAGGGAGAATAATGTGGAAATGATTGAGTATCAAGGTGAAAGTGTTAAAAAACGTGGTTCAAGGTTGGCTTTTAGTCACTAATTGTCCGAAATGTCATACACAAGCCCCATAAGCCTATGTTACAAGCTTGTAAAGTTCTAAAGTTATCCTAGCCCAATTAGTCAAAAGTCCGGAGCATGAGTATAGGGCAAGCCTTTGGTCATCATACGTGAATGTCATTTGTGAGAGTGAGTATGCTTACATAGTCCCATATGTCACGACCCAAGCCTGGGGCTTAGACGTGACACAACGAATGAGGAACTCGAAGAAACCCCAAACAAGCCTCTTAGTATATCAGTCACATATCCTTGGTTTTGGAAGCACAATAACAATAACAATAGATATAAATAAAGGAAAAGGGACTAAGGGAAGTCTTAATATTTATAAATCACAGAAGTGTCAAAGCTCAAGTAGAACTACATTAATCGTTCCAACAACACCACTCAACATAGATTGGAGCGAGGGACAAGACAATTTCTGGGCTCACCCTTATAGTATTAAGTATTCAACATAAAGAGATATCAAAAGTAAGAGTAGCATAGCTAGTGTCCCTGAACTTGAGGACTCACCAAAGCTTATCTTCCAAAGTACCGAACTAGCTAAGGAGGATAATCGGGAGGTGCTCCGGTTCCTACATTGTAACATCATGTTGGAATAGAGTATATGTTAGTACTTTTGAATGTAATAAGTATGTAGGATGCAATGCAACAAGGCATAAGGCAACATAGTCAAAATGCATTGTTATAAGCAATGGATAAGTATAATATCAATATGACATGCATAATCAATGCTTTCGATAAAACATGCTTATAACTTGCAAACATAGATTTCATGTGTAGGAAGAGACCATAATCATAGACCAAGCAAAGTTATTACTTTGAATCTATGGCATGTCACCCCCTCGGTGAGGTGGTCGAGGTATCTACCCCTCAACATGGTAGTATGTCACCCCCAACAAGGTGGTCAAGGTAACTACCCCTCAACATGGTAGTACGGGCATATCAGCTCCCGATAAGGCAGTCAAGGTAACTACTCCTCAATATGGTAGTACAGGCATGTCACCCCCCGACAAAATGGTCAAGGTATCTACCCCTTGACATGGTAGTATGGGCATGTTGCCCCCCAACAAGGTGGTTAAGGTATCTAACCCGGAACGTGGTAGTACAGGCATGTCACCCCCGGCAAGCTGTGGTCAATTGCAACACTATAGATACTTCTCATGAATTCAATACATTTATACACTCCCTTAATCATCATAAAGTCTCTTTACTTATAAACCATGTAATAGACCATCAATAACTCAACAATTTTTGTCAAGACATTTTATCAAACATTTGATAGGTGTGTAATACTAGTTCTAAATCTTGTAATTCAAAAGTGAAATAATATGAGAAAACTTAATGTAAATTAATCCAGCAACTCATAATAAAACCCTTATGTAAGATACCTTAAAATCTATCATCAAATCTCATAATACACCATAACTTCATAGCTCAAAATATGCATAGTAACAATAGACAAACCATCTCATAATATAAGCTTGAAAGAGGTAGACAAGTATCTCAAGCTTAATTCCGGATCTCAAAAACTCCATTCAAGCTCCATCTCATTCAAGTTTGGATCAAGGAAAACTCAAACTCAAGGTATGTGGGTTTCAACCAATGGGTCCTTTCAACCATGGTGCCCAACCTTCCTTTTTATGCAAGATTGCATGCTTTTAAGTTGTATTAATTGTGGTTATTACTTACTATGAATTTTGATTACAAATTACGTTGGGGTTTTATGAAATGTTGATTGAAAGCACTTGAATTTGGATGAAGTATTTGGTTAAGTGTTAGAGAGGTTTTTGAGAGTGTCTTGAGTATATAGAGTTGAAAAATGTCTCAGTATAGGTGTTTTTATGCAGATGTGGGCATGGGGACAAGAACCCAATGTCCTAGGCTGAATAAAAAAAATTAAGGAAGTCACAACATTGCTCCACAATAGGTCCGCGCTGCGGAGCCATCGCAGACAGCTTCTGTCTCTCAAAAATTTGCGAAATTCAACTTTCCCTATGGGTCTTCTAAAATCAAGGTTATACCATTCACCACTTAATTTTTCTCCCTAAATCATGAATATACAATCAAATTTTCAATATCACACATAGATTTTGATATATATATTAAAATTAAGATTATTGACATTTCTGAAGCAAAATTTGGGGGCATTTTTGGGGAGTTTCACCATGGTTAAATTCTGAAATTTTCATTGTGTGTTAAATCGAACTTCTTTCTTGTGAGGACATTTGGATTGCATTGTCAACATTTTACTTGTTCAGTGATTGTGGATTGTTGATATTACTTTACTTGTCATAGATGTCTTGTCAAATACACTAATAGTATTTGGTTTGCTATATAGCTACATGATCTTGTATTAAAAAAGTTGATATGGGTACCTGAGTTGGATTTCAGTATGGTATATACCATTGGGTTGATTTCTATGTGTTGCTTTATTATCTATTTAGATGGAGTCGTCGTTTGAGGGCAAGCAACAATGCTAAGTTGAGGGTGTCTATGTGTCGTCAAAATATAACACATTTGATGCTTAAAACCTGGGATTTTGTGTGATCTTGTTTTGTGTTTGTTTTTGCATGAAAAACAAGTTGGCAAATTTTGGGAAAAGTTGCAGATTTTACTGATTTCAAGGACATACGGGACCCGCTACGAGTCGTAACTCAATCTACGAGTCATAGAGGTGTTCTCGTAAGGGCTTCCAGTGTTCAAAAGCAAAGTCTAATAATTTATAATTCAGCTATATGCAACTTAGTTATGAGTCGTAGACCTTACTATGACTTGTAAAGGGATGTTTCATAGCCACTTCCAGTGTTGATCAAGATTGGACCAAGAAACGCGGTTGTAGACTACGAGAAGTCACTAAGAGTCGTAGAGTAGACTATGACTCATAAGGGTGTTGCATAGCAGTGAAGTCCGAGATTGAAGAAGCTGACCACGAAAATTCGATTAAGGCTCGTAGGGCATACTACGAGTCATAACTACGACTCAAATCAGGCGCTGACCAAATTTTCTAATTAATTTAAGGACTCGTTTGTAAATATGACAAATAGTATATTTTTAGGTTTTTAGCAGATGTTTTCACAGATTTTGAGAGGAGCTTACAAAGAGATACTTAGAGAGCACTACAGTTTAGAGTAGTTTCTTAGGGTTTATCTTTGGAGACAAAATTTTTGAGATTAGATTCACTTGTGGATTCATTACATCTTTCAAGCTTGCGATTCTAAATACAAAGTGGGTTTTTTTGTTCTTCATTCACTTTGGGTATGTGATTAACTATGTCTTCCATATTCATTGTTTATTTGTTTGCCCAAGTTATGAGTAGCTAAACCCACAACTTGGAGTTGTGGGAACCATGAGAATCTAACTTAGAAACCTGGGTTATTTGCACTTCTTGAGTTGGGTATTTGCATATATTTGCCATATCCCTTCAGTTTGCATGTTGTTTAATGGTGGCCAATATTAGACCTCGCCTAGTCTTATGATCCTAATCTAGGTAGTAATGAATTGGAAAAGGGAATGGTTGACAGAATTCAATAATGTATTCTCATCTAATCATCCGAACCTCCGGCCAAGGAGAGGTCGACTAGGACAATGGGTAATGGTTAGTTTGGCACTCTATGGAGGCTGGCCAAGCCCCATAGTGAAATTAGACCTTCACCTTTAGAAGACTGCTGGAAGAACCTAAATTACCGTCCTACATGCAATGTCCTTATTGACAGTTATGTTATCCAGGTAGATTAAGTTAGTGAATCATAGGGAACACGATTACCCAAGTTGCGCTCCAATTTCATTGTCTCTCCTTTTTATTAGTGTAGTTTAATTTTCCACCGATCATTGCAATCTTTG
>JAOTQR010148208.1:0-56867 GCA_025774065.1 Solanum ossicruentum
GACGTCCCTTACGGGGGACCTGTATTTCATGCTGCAGGTACAGGTGCTAGTAGATCTCCCCAGTAGGAGTACAGGATGTTCAACTGCTGTTACCAAGCTCGAGGTTGCTTCGGGGCTTGCATATGTCTAGAGCTTACATGTTTTTATTGTATAGCTTATTGAGGCGGGGCCTGTCCCGACCCTTATTAGATATTTTTCTTTATTTAGAGGCTTTGTGGACTATGTAAAGCAAAGTGAAGTCATGTCTCGTACTATAGACACTGGGGCCCCAACGACCTAGTCATATGCATTTCTTGTTGGCTTGTCATCACTGTTTATCTTATTAAAGGCATGTCAAACACAGAAACCCCTAATAGTATGTATAGAAAACACATAGACATATGTTGGTTCTCCAGAGCCTTACCGACAACGAGTGCCAGTCCACCCTAACGAGACTTTGGGGCGTGACAGATAAAATGTCCAATTATGATTTCTTGATAAATTGATGGTCCAATGCATGTCTTATGAGTTGAATGACTTTATGATAATGAAAGGAATGTATGTATATGATATTCTCCTATTTCATGTTGGGAATTGACCACGCCACACTCGGGGGGTTGTGAGCCTGGGTAACCATGTCGAGGGGTTTGTACCTTGATAATCGGGTTGAGGGGTTTATAGCTCAATCACCATGGGTGGTAGATTGAGATGATCCACCAACCATGTGAGGGGTTTGTACTTGACAATTGGTACCTCAATCACCATAGGTGGTAGGGTGAGACGATCCACCAACGAATTGTGGGGTTGGTACCTTAATAGAGTATGAATTCTATAATGATGGTCTCTCCTTGCACAATTATTATGTTCTATGTAAGCATGATTTACTTCAAGCATCTTCCATGCATGCCATATTGTAATATGCTACTCATTACCTATGCTTATGCACTTTGATTATGACGCTTATCTCTTGTTGCATTGTATTCTACATACTTAGTACATTCAAACGTACTCACGTATACTCTATGTCTACATGATGTCACCATGTAGGAACCGAAGCCCCATTTGAGCATATTCTTCCACGTGGCTAGTACGATTTCTCCCAAGATAGTTGGTGAGTCCTCCATTCCAAGGACAATATCTATGATCTCATGTTATGTACTAAGACATATTGGCTATGAGGGTGAGCCCAATTGCTTGTCTTGGCCCCCCTTCCTATCTATGTTTTAGAGGTGTTGTTGGACATGTTATGTATTGAGCCTCGACTCTCTTGTTTGAGGTTTATGTTATGAAAGTTTCCCTTTGCCCTTATTCCTAATCTGATTATGTTATTTAATGCTTTCGCGACCAAGGATGTGTATTGATATGTTAAGTGGTTTCTTTGGGGTTCCTTAGGGTTCCTCATTCTTTGTGTCACGTCTAGTCCGTAGGCTTGGGTCGTGACAAGAGAAAGAAGGTATACCTGACTCAGGTGGAGGCTCTGAATTATCAGTCTCAAGCATCTCAACATCAACACCGACTTCTTCCTTGCCCTATTCTCCTCATCTCGCTGGAAATCAACCTCGATATACTGGATGTCTATGTAAATTGATGGGGTGATCTCAACTACATTTTTGCTGATGAAAGGCCTATCAGCTCTCCTACAAAATTTTATAATGAGGCTTTGGAAGGGGAGAGAAGTCTGAAGCTATTTGGGCCGAGTGAGAATCTCCACAGCCATAACTGAACCGAGGTTCAATTTTCTAAGATCCATGATACAACCCACCATTACAGCTTTAGGATGCCAAGGGATAATCTCGTTCTGGGATGGCATAAGGTTGCTGCTGATGAAACCAAACCAAGACCTAGTAGCAATATTTAGCTACTTCTTCCAACCACTAGGCAGCTGCTTTACTAATTATCGAGGAAAGCCATGCTTTGAGGTCATAAAGGGTCTTCTATTAATCATATTAGCTGGATCATGTCAAAATCAAAATATGCACCGCAATATGTCATTAATCTCTGTCTCCCTACAAGGAACGGGCATACCCTGCTCTTCTACCAAATCCACTAGTTTCGGAGCAATTCTAACCAGAACTTTGCTCTTTGGAATCACTCTAACATAGGCATCATAGAATTCACGGATCCAGCTTGGCATGTATGGTTCCCGAGGGGTGATGAAGTGTTGGAACCCATGAAATCGTAAGTTTCCTACACTTTGGGGTACCTATCAATGACCCCATTGGTGGATAATCTCTTCTCCTCGAATATCGTCCTCAACACTGCAACTTTTACGTAGTTTAGAGGTTGTGGGACTATTATCTCCCAAATGGCTTAGGAAGTTTGGAGGAGTGGGTCATGCACCTCCTTAGTTCATGCCCTAATCCGATGGCATTTCTAAATGGGTTTCAAAGCTGTGGGCTCATGTACAGTGGATTTGGACCCTGTTTGTTCTTCTTCTAAGGTTATCCATTCCATCTCAAGATACCCCTCCTCCTCATTGCTAGAATCTCTATATTCCACCACTTTCCACTTTCCTTTACCTCATGCTTCCCTAAGAGGCCTTTGTGCTCTTTGTTCCTCTCACTAGGCAATTATAAGGGTTGCCTGGGTTGCGCGAGATCTGCTACATGAAACAAGCTCCTTTTGATGAGGCATATCTGTAAAACAAAGAGAACATATATGTAAGAATCAAGGGTATGAAAGGAAAATCCAAAAAGAAACCTCAGAAATACATATTTGGGAAATAAGTCATTTTTCCTGCCGAACTGATTCGACGGTCCAAACAATCATCACCTTTCTTCAGAGAACTCAGGGTCTATCATGATCACACTCAAGATACACCTCTCTTTTGAGGCTAAAATGATCGTTGTCAAAGTAATAAACCTTACCAAGGTTAGGGTCAAATCCCATAGAGAATACAGAGACTTTCCAACTCGATTAAATAATAAACAATTCAAATATTAACTACTTAATTCCAAGGGGGGGGGGTTGCAATGAGTGATAAGAATTTAAATTAAACTGACTAAAATGGATGACAATCAATAATGGAGAGCAACTTATGTATTGTGTTTCCCATGATTCACTAATTCAACATCCCCGGATATCATAACTCTCAACTAGAATATCGCATGCAGGACGGTAATTTAAGTTCTTCCAACCCTTTTGGTCAAAGGTGAAGGTTGAATTTCACTATGGGACTTGGCCCATCTCCATATTGTGCTATACTAACCATTACCCATAGTCCTAGTGAACCTCCCCCTTGGTATAGTTTGGTTTATTAGATGAGAACATATCATCAAATCCTGTTAATCAATTTTTTTCCTATTTATTACCACTTGGATCGGAAAGGTAACACTAGGCGAGTTCTATTGTTGGCCACCACTAGAAAACATGAAAAATGAAGAGATTTGGTTAATACATGCAAATATCCATTCTAAGAATCGCAAATTATCTGGGTTTATTTGGTTAGATCTTCATGGTTCACACAAGGGGGGTTTAGCCACTCATGCTATAGGAAGATAAAGAAACTATGAATTGAGAAGACCTAATTAATCTCTTGTTCAAATAGATTGAAGAATACGCAAACCTAATTTGTATTGAGAATCACAAGGTCGAAAGATACAATGAATCTACAAGTGTATTTTCTTCTCCAATATTTAGTCTTTAAGTCTAAAACCTTAAAAATGCTCTAATCTCATGCTCTCTATTCTAAGTCTACTGTAATACTACAAAAAAAAAACTATGAAAAACTGCGTCTAATGACTAATATTTACTATTTATAGTATTTACAAACAAGTTCTTAAAAATATTAGGAAAATTAATCGATGGCTGCTACGACTCGCATTTACGACTTGTAACCAGGTTTATGAGTCGTAATCCAGCTTTCATGTTCAGCTTCTTGAATCTTGGACTTCACTACTATGAAACATCTTTATGAGTCATAGTCTAATCTATAACTCCTATTGAACTCTTGTAGTCCATATCTGCATCACTTGGTCCAACACTGGAAATTTCTATGAAACCCGTCAATGCGACTTGTAGAGTGAACTACGTCGTAAAGAGGTCTCATGTCGTTAAACCTCAAATCTTCAGACATTCATTCAACACTAAAAATCCCTACAGAACCAACTCTATGACTTGTAGATGGCTCTATGACTCCTAGAGAGTATCATAAGTGTACAAAAACCAAAAAAAGTTTGCAATCTTCCTAAAATTGTGCCAACCTACTTTTCCTGCAAAAACTAACACAAAAACACATAAAAACCATAAATGTTGCTTTGAGAACACACAAAATCTCAAGTTTTAGGCATCAAATTTGTTGTATTTTGATGGCATATCAACACCCTCAACTTAAAATTGTTGCTTGTCCTCAACATATGACTCAATCTAACTAGATAGCACATAGAACAGAACTTAACGACATATGTTTTGTACAATTCAGTCTTTGGTACCCACACCAACTTTTCAAAAAAAATCAAATAGCTATTTTGGAAAACCAAAACATAACGATGCATCTGACAACACAACTATGACAAGCAAGAGAATATCCGTAATCCACAATCACTGAAAGTGCTAACAATACAATGCCAATGCCCTCAAAGAAAGAAGTCCCAAATAACACACTCAATGATGATTTCAAAATTAACATTGGGATTGTGCAATCATTCTCACACTCACAAAGATATTCATGCACATTGACTAATATCATAGGCTTGCCCCTACACTCATGACTCAGATTTTCAACTAGCCGGACTAGGATCACTCTAGGACTTGCTAGGCTTGTAACGTAGGTTCATGGGGCTTTGGTAGGACATTTTTGAAAACATAGTGACTAAAGACCATCCTTGTACCATGTTGTTCATCACTTTCACCTTACCAAATCAACCAATTTCACCTTATTTCTCCCATTTTCTTCATATTCAACCTTTTTTGGGTATTTTCTTCTCATTTTTTAGCTTTTGCCTAATTTTCACAAATCATTTTGCTTTTAATCTCAATCTAAGGCATCTTTTTCTTTTTCTATCTCCACATACATGATTTTTTTCTACTCAATCCCAACTAACCACCTATTTTTGTGATTTTACCTCTACACCGACCACCCTTAACTTAGGCTTTTAGGCTATTTTGAAGTGCACAATATCCATTCCCCAAACCAGGGCCAGTTTATGTAGCCACACTCAACTTATGCATTTTGCCTCAGTCAAGGTTCACAATGCGAAGGAGCAGCCAGGGCCAACTTCCAGGTTTACCACTAGGCAAGGTTAGGAGAATTAGGTGTTTTAGAAAGATTTAGTCATGCAATCCTCAAATATTTTGAACAAGGGATAAACATCATTTGGTTGGTTATTTTATGCTAAAGTGGACTAATTAAAGAACAAAGGCCTAGGATCACCCCTTAATCCATTTAATCTACAGTCCAACTTAGAGTAATAGGGCAAGTTCTGAATTAACACAAAATATGCATGAATTTGGCAAAATAAGCTCACTCACATATGACATTACATACATTATCAACAAGAAACTCATAGATCATGCTTCATATCTCAATTGCCCTCACTAATCAAGATAAATATTGCCAAACACCCTAAATATGCATGGTTGCAATTTTAGTACTAATCAAAATATTTTTGGTGGGTACCATTTTTCAAATCATAACACAAAACATCAAAAACAAGCTTTATGCCATAAGTATAAGTACTATATGCCACAAATATTATCTAAACATTCTAAACATACCGGTTCAACAGCAATTAAATATCCGTAAGGAAAAGGAACACATGCAAGAAAAACTCAAGATCAAAATTTTGGGGCAGTTATGAACTATAAGCTACTCAAACTTCACCCTGGTCCATAACTGCCTACGTCCCATCAAAAAAATGTATGTTGTCCTCAATGTAAAACATCAAAATCAAAGTAAATATAAAGGGTCAAAAACATATCTTGGTGCCTAAACACCAATCTCGGGCTGCATCTGGCCATCTCCCTCTGGTGGGGTAGTCTGAATTGCAGTCGAACTCTATTTGGATGGGCCAATACCCATCGATCTATCATGCTCCTGGGCTAGCCTCAACTCCTCCTCTTGCCTCGATATCCTCAAGACCAACCTGAGCTCGTGCTTTGCATCCTCAACATCAATGTCAGAGGTCTTTAAACGCATATGCCTCTCCTCTGTCTCATCACCCTCCATAAGGGGTCTCTTCCCACGGGATGGCTGTGTGGGATATTCCGTGGAAAATATATCAAATAGCAGCTCCGAAGGTGTAGACTCTAGAACTATAGTTGGCGCCGCTAGTGAAGAAGTCAAGTCATTCCTAAGTTTTGGTATCTCTTCATTGGCTGACATATCTGAAGGCCGAGCCTCAGCTAAGCTTTTCTTCACATGATCCACAAAGGTATCGATACGGGCATCCACCATTATGCTCTTGAACAATAAATATAGTGAATGCCTTACAGTACTCCTCTGAGTCCGTAATAGTCTACTGAATCCATGGCCTAAGCTACTAAAGAAGTTGAGACAATTGTGCCTCAGTTCATGATAATTACTGCGCAATGCCTGAATAGAAATTGTGAACCGATGTACCATGCCTAATATAGGAGTCTGTGAAGGGCTGGCCTCTAATGCAGGAGCACCTATAGTCGGACCCCTCTCGACATCGACTACCTTAGGCTGCTGGGGTCTTTCATTAGTAGTAGTAGTTGGAGTAGTAGTAGTGGCAGTCGGCGAACCCTCCAGTGGTGGCTCTAGAGCAAACATCTCGGGCATAGGAGGAGGATGTGTCCTCTGAAGTGCCACAGGGTTCTCATCAGCCTTTATCAGGCTGGGCTCTAGAGTGTGCTGGGCCGCAATTAGATGATGTATATGATGTAATATCTCCATCTTTAACTCTAAATAGAGTCTGTAAATCAGAACTGGAAATGGGATAGAGGTAGCTCGCTTGAGCGCCGACTCACGAATATACTCCGCTATGAGTTGGGCCCAATCTATGTCTTAGCCAGCCAAGATACTGGCAACCAATACCACTTGCTCCAGTATAAGTGTGTTATTTGCTAAAGTAGGTTGGATGTAAGATCTAACAACCACTAACCAAAATTTGAGGGGGGTGAAGAGTAGGAGGCTTTAACAATAACCTCCGTGTGGGTGGTGACCTTGGCAGGCTTTGGACCGCGCTCAGAAATGTGACCGACCACCCATCTCAACAATTCTGTCCTCTGTACCATATCTTTTAAAATTTTTAATGTTGTTCTTGATTGCCTCAGTCGATAGTCAAACTAAGCTGTCAACCTCGGGGCTCGTTACTAGGGACCAAAAAGAACACGGTGGATCATCTCTTCTGAATTATCGACCTGCTGCCCTCTCACTAGTACCTCTCTCATTCTTGGCTGTGTGAGAGGTCTTTTCCCTTGGGAAGATCACGAAGAATAGTGGTGAGTAAGCTACATAAAATTCCCATACCATAAGTAGGGCATATCATCCAAGCTAATCCGTCAACCACTTGAGCCCATATCGAGTCATCATGTCCTGCAGTCCTGGGACACGGTTCATTCCATTGTCAAGAACCCAGAGCTCCTCATATATCGACCATACGTGCTTGTCCCGCTCCTTGGATTGCAAGCCCTCTTTCAATATGACCTCCATTCCGTCAACATCCCACCCGTGAGTAGGAGCATCCGGTGTGAAAGAAGATGATGGTGCGACTGAGAATTCTTCATTTCCTCTATCTAGGAGTCATCCTCTGAACTTTGGTCATCTCTAGACCTGGTCATCTGAGGCATACTACTCCCTTTCCTCTCACCGCCTTCCTCATCAATCTAAGAAAGACTAACAGTATGAGGTTGAGGTTGCCCAGCTCTTGCAACAACTCTCGTCTATGGTCGAGGTGCTACTGGATCTGGCTGGGTGTCATAAATCTGCATTGAACCACTCAACTGGGTCTACTTATCATCAGTTGGCTTATCGATGAGCTTCCTCTTAAACTTCTTAGTTTTAGAGTATTTTCATATTGGGGCCATATTTCCTACAAATTAAAAAAATAGATGAACCATAATCAGTCCTAACAATTAAGAAAGAAAAGTAAAAACTGAATTGGATAAGTTGAAGAAGGGTAATATGGGAACCAGTTACGAGTCGTAGTTGGAACTACGAGCCATAAGATGGTTCCATAAACTAGAGGTTCAAAATAATATTGAGCACAGGAAGGTGTACGAGACCCAGTATGACTCATAACTTGGATTACAATTCGTAAAAAAGTTTTGTATAAAATCCAGCGAGCAAAATTAAAATAGGAAGCGTCCATGAGACCCATCTATGACTCTTAGAAGGTCTGTGTGATTAATATTCAGAAAATCAAATCACTGGAACTTCCCACTAGGGGCAATTGTAGACTCATCTATAAGTCGTAAAAGACTCTCGTGAACAAGAATTTCTAGGTACCTGATGTACCTCAATTCACAGACCGTACAAATAATTCAAATACTAACCTATCAGCATCAAAGCAAGTATACAAACACTCTTATGTTAAACATAAAGTAACTACAACCCCAGACATGATTTCAAAAAAATATACCCCATTGAATAGGATTTAGCAACCCAATACCCAATAATTTCATTCTTCCCAAATTCATTCAAACATGTACCTATATCACCACCCACAAAGTCACACACAACAATCACTAGTCACATTCAAGATCACTTGGGGTATAGTTCAATAGGCACAACAAGGATTAATCACCCTATGATGCCGACTAACTCAATATAGCCCAATCATAATCGCACTCAAGTGTAACTGAAAATCAATTTACATTCATGAACAAATCACAACCATTCACTCGAACAAGAAACATGAGATCATAGGCACTCAATTAATATCAAAGCTTAACTCCAGGCATAAACAATTGATTAACTCCAGGCATAAACAATTGATTCAATTTATGGTAACTCTAATCTCTCATTCACACATCTCATGTACCAATAATTCTGTCATGACCCAAGACGAGGTCCTAGACATGAAACAACAAATGGGAACCCAAAGGGACCCCAAAAAGCCTCTTAGCATATCAATCACACATCCTTAGTTGTGGAAGAAAAATAAATACAACGAGAGATATAAATAAGGAAAGCGGGACTAAGGGAAGTCTTGGTAATTCATAACAATATTCAAGAGTCAAACTCATAGCATAAGTACATTAAATTTTCTAACAACACCTCTAACATAGATTGAAGCAGGGCCAAGACACTCACGAAAGAGTAACAAGGATAGTGTCCTCGGACTTGAGGACTAATGAAAGCTTATCTCTAAAGCACCGAACTAGCCACGTGGAAGATGATCGAGAGGAGCTCCGGTCCCTACATGGTAACATCATGTAGGCATAAAGTATGCATTAGTACATTTGAATGTATTAAGTATGTAGTATGCAATGCAACAAGATTCATAGTCAAAATGCATAATCATAAGCAATGAATAGGTATAATATCAATATGACATGCATGATCAATGCTTGAAGTAAAACGTAACTTTTAAATCGTATAATTTGCAAAATATATATTACATGCGTGGGAAGAGACCATAATCAACATAGACTAAGCAAACTACTACTTGGAATACCAAGCAAACTACTACTTGGAATCTAAGGCATGTCACCCCTTGGAAGGTGATTGAGGTATCCACCCCTCAACAAGGTGATTGGGCATGTCACCCCCCAACAAGGTGATCAAGGTGTCCACCCCTTAACATGGTGATTGTGCATGTTACCCCCCAACAAGGTGGTTGAGGCATGTGACCCCCTCAACAAGGTGATTGGACATGTCACCCCCAACAAGGTCTGGTCTACTTGCAACCCCATAGATGCGTTTCATGAATTCAGTGCATACATGCAAACCCTTAATCATCATATAGTCACTTAACTCACAAACTATGAAATAGATCATCGATAACTTGAGAATCCTTATCAAGATATTTTATAAACACTTGGTGGGTCATAATGCTTGTTCAAAATCAAGTAATTCAAGAGTGAAATAATATCAGAAAACTCAATGTAAATCAATCCACCAATACTTAGTAAAACCCTCATGTAAGATACCCTGAAATCCATCATCAAACCATGAATAGATCATAGTTTCGTAGCTTAAAACATGCAGAGTCTCAAGGTTCAGGGTTCAGGGTTCAGGTTCAGGTTCAAGGTTCAGGGTTTAGGGTTCAGGGTTCAGGGTTTAGGGTTCAGGGATATGCATAATCAATCAACATTTTATAAAACCCCAACATAATTATAGTCAAAATCATTTATAAGAGACACCCATAGATGATACAACTTGAAAATGTATAATTTCCATAAAAAGGAAGTTTAGGCTCCATGGGTGAAAGTACCCTATGGATGAAATCCACATACCTCAAACTTGGGTTTTCTTGAGTTGAGCTTGAAAAAACTTGGAGCTTGAAAAGAATCCTTGAGTTCCAAAGTTAGGCTTGAAATCCTTGAAATTTGAATAAAATATTTGGTTATGTCTTTGAGAGGTTTTTGAGAGGGTCTTGAGTAATATAAAGTTGAAAAATTGCTAAGTATAAGTGTTTTCACGCATAGGTGTGCATGGGGCTATGAATCCAATACCCTAGGCCGAAATAGAAAACTAAGGAAAAAGTTAAACTGGCCTGCGTCTGGTCCACGGTGCAGACCCATCACGGAGGATAATTTAACACTGATTCGTGCCCAGTCCGCGTCGCGGCCTAATCGCGGATGTACACTGGATAAGGAAAACTAGCGAAAATTATTTTTCTCTATAGGAGCTCTAAAATGCTCTTATACCCACATCCCACTCAATTGTACCCCTTGATTGAGAATATGATGTCAAATTTTTGATTACGCACAGATTTTGAGATAAATGAAAATTACAGTTATGGGCATTTTCGAAGCACATTTTTGGGCATTTCAAATTCAAGCTCACAACCAAGCCTATCATAATCATCACTAACAAGGCAAGTGAAAGGATCAAAATTGTAGTAAGAATTTACCACAAGAGATGATAGACTTGAATAAGAAGAAGAAACAATGAGCAGCCAAAAACCCTAGGTGTGGTAAGAATTTCTTGCCAGAAAACACCCACTGATGTCGGAGAAGATGATCAAAAATAATGGGGAAGGGAAAGAATTTGGGAAATACATCGGTAATTAGGGTAAAAAATGAGGTCAAATTAATTTTGACCTTGTTTTATACTTTACTGGGTCAACTATTTAAATTCACTGGATCGGGTCTATGGAACTCTGACTACAAGTGGTAGCTTGGTCTACGACTCTTAAGTCCTAGTTTCATAGACTACTCAATGCTTAGAAAAATTTGGAAACATACCTGGGTTCCATGAAACCTATTCACGACTCGTAGTTGGGACTATGAGTCGTAAAGTTGGCTCGTGGGTGGAGTGCCTCTTAATCTGCTCACTGTATCTCTCCACAAGACAGGATTAAGAGTCATAGAGTGCAATATAACTCATAAGCCTAGTCGTAGAGATTGAATCAGATGCAATACTAAGCAAAACCTACAATCTTTGTCCTGAACTTGTATACTCTTCATAAAAGCACTTGCACCCTAGATGCAACAAACCCAATGGCAAAAATACTAATAAAAAAAACAAACGAACAATCAACTCAGAATTCAAAAACTAAAAATAAACTCAATGCTAAAACATAAAAAATATTTGGGTTGCCTCCCAAGTAGCGCCTAATTTATTGTTGCGGCATGACTTAGACGTCTTGAGTACTTAGACTTCCTCAAGATTTGGTGGATCCTTGTCACTAGACTTTGCCTCTTTCATCATGCCACTCTGAATCATATCCATTTGTTTTTACATAAGTCCAAAATGGCTATTAAGTTGTTGAATTGCCATTGAAAGTTGGTCAACTTTGTAGTTTATCCTGATAATGTCGAACTTGGTCTTTCTCAACATCTCCTCTTGTGTATCTGCCCTATTTACCAACTGGGCAAGCATGTCTTCAACTCTAGAACTTCTATCTCCCTTATAGTGATGGTGCGGTAGCATGAACCAACTGCTCCTACCACTCTCTTTCTCATGGCTTGTATCCTTGGTGTGGTGGCTTGCCCGACTACTCTCTGGGGTGTTTAGATCTTACGTTTGTTTCATTAGAATCTCCAAATTTGCTCCTTTTTGATCAAGCATTTGGAAGATTTCTGCATTTATCTTAGCTTGCTCAGAGTTCCTATCAGAGGTATCAGTGTAACTAGTTGGTTGCTCCTATATAAGTCTATACACATGGTGAATATCAACCTACTTGTCCATCTGTTCAGCAACTTCTATAAATAATTTTTGACTAAACCTCCAATAATAACATTTGCATATGCTTGATTATCAAAGTTTAGTGCTTGATAGAAACTCGCCACTAGTATTGTGTCTGAAATGCCATGGTCCAGAGCACTCCTCGAGCATCCTTTGAACCGCTCCCATGTCGAAATGAGTGAATCACTATGGGAATTACTAAGCTAATGATTCGGTCCCTGTCACGACCCAAACCAAGGGCCTACGTGACATGTCATATGGGGAACCCGAAGGGACCCCAAGCAAGCCTCTTGACATATCATTACACATCATTGGTCGTGAAAGTAATAAAACATCAATAAAAGATCGTAAATAGGCATAGCTGGGGCTAAGAGATATCTTTCATAGCATAAGACATCATAGAGTCAAGAGAGTCAAAGCTCATTGCATCAATACATATCTTGTCCAACAACACCTCTAAAATAGAACTTGAGGGGGGGGGGGCAAAGATAAGCAACCAGACTCACCCTCATAGTTAAAGCATACCGTGAAGAAAAAGTATCTTAATACATAGCATAAGAACATAGCCATTATCCTCGGAATGGAGGACTCACCAACAAACTTGAGAGAATTCGTACTAGCCATGTGGAGGAGGGTGATGGCCAAATGGAGCTCTGGTGCGTACATGGTAACATCATGTAGGCATAGAGTATGCGTTAGTAAGTTTGAATATCAGTATGTAGGATGCAATGCAACAAGAGATAGGCATCATAGGCAAAACACATAATCATAAGCAATAAATAGCATACTAACAATATGACATGTATGAATGATACTTGAAGTAAAATATGCCTATGTAGAACATATTACATGTGTAAAAAGAGACCATCATTTGGCTAATGGGTTTATCACCTCCTATCGTAGGTGCTTGAGGTACCAACTCCTCAACTTGGTTATCATGTATGACCCTCTAACTAGGTGATTGAAGTACCAACCCCTCAATTCGGTTAGTGAGGTCCCAACCCCTCAATTTGGTTAATGAGGTCTCAACCCCTTAATTTGGTTAATGAGAACCAACCCCTCAATTTGGTTAATGAGGTACCAATCCGTCAATTTGGTTAATGAGTTACCGACCCCTTAATTCAGTTAATTTCCATCACTATAGAAACTTTCCATGAAATAAACACATGAATACCATACTTTCCTCATCATAAAGTCATTCAACTCATATACCATGCTCTAGACCTTCAACAACTCAAGATACATAATTTGGACATTTTATCAAACACATGGTAGGTGTGTAATGCTAGTATAAAACCATGTAATTTAAGTGTGAAATTATACAAGAAATCTTGAAGTAAAATATCTCACCAATACTTGGTAATACCATATTGCAAAATAGATTGGAACCCCTCATCAAATCCCAAGAGGGATTACGGTTGTAAAGCTTAAAACATGCATAATCATAACAGGTAAATCATCTCATGGTATAGACTTAGAAATGAGTAATCATGTATTTGCAACCAAACTTTCATAAAATCCCCATATAGTATATGATCATAATCTCTAATGAATAATCCCCATAAGCAACACAACTTGGAAGCATGTAATTTTCATAGAACTGGAAGATTGGGCTTCATGGGTGAAAGGTACCCATGAATGAAAATCACATACCTTGGACCTTGAATTTTTGAAATTGAGTTAAGAAAGACTTGAAGCTTGGAATGGGGTCTTGAAATCCACAACTAGTTCTTGAGTTTTCTTAAATTTGTGTTGGGGTTTTGATAGAGGCTCTTGAGAGAATTTGAGAGTGTATTACAATTGGGAGGAGTGAATTTGATCTTTAGGAATGGGGTTTAGGTGTTTTGGACGTGTTAAGATAGAATAGGAATCCCCAAAAGGCCAATAGAAATGACTAAATTAACGGAATGCCATTAATGAAACAGAATTTGGCAACAACTTGTATATACTCCTGCACATACGAGTTCTATGAAAGTGGGCATGACGTCTTCATCCGAACTCTAAATAAGGTGAACTCAAGTGCATTGGAAAGCTAATTCAAAGATCTTTAATGTGGATGGTCGTGGGCCACCCTGTTCTTTGTGTGCTAAGAGTTATTCCCCTTTAAAGTTGACCGTCCTACTGCTACTTGTGAAAAACTTAGCCAACTGAAATTTCTTTGAACTTGGCTTGATGTAGGGAACCCATGATGGTCTTAAATAACATAAATAAGATTGACTTAGATTTTAATGAGAGCTTGATGCTTGAATGAGTTCCTTGAGATCTGAAAGTGAGTTTGGAACACTGAATTAGGTGAAATATATGTCAAGTGTTTGAGAGAGTATTGTAGAATGTCTTGAATGATATGAAAGCGAAATATGCCTAAGTATAGGTATTTTCATGTATGGGAAGTCTTAGGCCCAAGACCCAAAATCCGTGGACCGAACTAATAAAACTAGGCATAAAATGCACTCTGGCGCGCCCCTGGTACGTCACGCTTGGGGTGCGAATATTCACTGGAAATTTTTCACTTGAAAAATTGAAATTGTGACTCATTCGTGCTAAAATCGGGGTTGTACCCATTCCCCACTCAATTTTTCCCCTAGAAAAATAATATTATGGATTTTTTATATCATGTACGAATTTTGAGATATATAGAAATTACGATTTCGGGCACATTCGAGGCATATTTTCGGGCACTTTTGTTTTGGGTCGTTTCAGTCCCTCAGCTTAAACCTGTTTGACCTAATGAAGAACCTTGCTAAGACAACCCTTTCTAAATCAACCCAACTAGTGATTACACTTTGTGGAAGCTCAGCTAACCATAATGCAACTTTATCTGTAAGAGACAATGGGAAGACACGAAGTCCCATAACATCCATAGACAGATGTTGTGTTCCCATCACACTCCTACAAACATATGCAATATTGTGCAAGTGGCCATGTGGATCCTCTAATGGTAGGTACACAAACAAACCATGGTTTTGCAACATTTGGAGTACCTCATTAGAAACAGTGAACTTTGAGTTGGCCGGTAGAGGCGACAATACAATTACTCTAGTGATCTTAGCATTTTCTTGGGCTATTCTTCTTGTGTTTCGTTGGATCTCTAAATCAATTGGAGCTAAGGGATTTCTTGAATCCTTGTATTGGGCATACAATACCTAATATACCCCGCAACGAAACTAAACAAACAAAAATTAAAAAAAAGGTAAAATACAAGGGAACTAAGCAATTAACACTTGAACTATGCTACTAGTGAATTTAATCAAAGTCTTGCCGTATTCCCCGACAATGGCGCGCTTTTCTTTGATCACGCTACAGATACACCTCTCTTTTGAGGTCAAAATGATTGTTGTCAAATTAATAAACCTAACCAAGATTAGGTTCGAATCCCACAGAGAATACAGAGACTTTCCAAATCGATTCACTAATAAACAATTCAAATATTAACTACTCAATTCCCAACAGGGGAGGGGGTTGTAATGATTGATAAGAATTTAAACTAAACTAAATAAAATGGATGACAATTATTAGGGGGTTGTAATGATTGATAAGAATTTAAACTAAACTAACTGAAATGGATGACATCCTCGGATATCACAACTCTCAACAAAAAGATCGCATGGAGAAAGGTAATTTAAGTTCTTCCAACCCTTTGGTCAAAGGTGTTCTATACTAACTATTACCCATTGTCCCAGTCAACCTTCCCTTGGTCTAGTTCGGTTGATTAGATGAGAACACATCATCAAATTCGGTTAGTCAATCTCTTTTCCGATTCATTACCACCTGGATTGGGAAGGTAACCCTAGGCTAAATCTAATGTTGGCCACCAATGGAAAACATGCAAAATGAAGAGATTTGATTAATACATCCAGATACCCATTCTAAGAATTCCAAATAATCCGGGTTTATTTGGTTAGACCTTCTTGGTTCCCACAACCCAAAGTTTTGGGTTTAACCACTCATGCTATAGGAAGATAAAGAAAATATGAATTGAGAAAACATAATTAATCTCTTACCCAAATAGATTGAAGAACAAGCAAATCCAATTTGTATTGACAATCATAAGGTTGAAAGATACAATGAATCCACAAGTATATTCTTTCACCAATATTTAGTCCCCAAGTCTAAAACCCTAAATGCTCGAATCTCATGCTCTCTACTCTAAGTCTACTGTAATACTATGAAAAACTACGATGACCTAATATGTATTCTTTATAGTATTCACAAACAAGTCCCTATAAATATTAGAAAAACTGATTGGCGGCTGCTACAACTCGTAGTTATGACTTGTAATTGGGTTTACAAGTCGTAATTGGGCTTTCGCGTTCAACTTCTTGAATCTTAGACTTCACTACTATGAAACATCTTAATGAGTCATAGTCGGATCTACGCATATTGACCTCTTGTAGTCCATATCTGCATCACTTGGTCCAACACTGGAAAACATTGGAAATTTCTACGAAACCCCTCAATATGACTCATAAAGTGAACTATGAGCCATAAAGAGGACTCGTGTTACTGAACCTCAAATATTTAGACTTTTATCCAACATTGGAAATCCCTATGAAACCAACTCTATGACTTGTAGATGGCTCTACGACTCGTAGAGAGTCTCGTGAGTCTACAAAAACCCAAAAAAGGTCTACAATCTTCCCAAAATTGTGCCAACCTGCTTTTCCTGCAAAAACAAACATAACAACACATAAAAAATCATAAATGTCACATTGAGAACATATAAAATCTTAAGTTTAAGGCATCAAGTGTGCTATATTTTGACAGCACATCATATCACACTATCAAATTTGGCAACAAATGTGAGTATTTTGACAATCCATCGAATTTTTTTGGTGCTCAAAAAGATTGGCACCGAATATGAAAAAATCCAAGGCATCCAAGTTATCACAAAGGATGATGTGTGAGGACATTTGGTGAATTATTGAATAAACTCGGAGGTCAAAATGGCCATCGTGGTAGTTGACAGGCAGCATAAATTTCACCCACAATTCAATTTCTAAGCACGCACTTAACAAAACGAGGTAAATTTCACAACACATGCCTCAATAACACTTTTTCAAAAATAAGAAGATGCCAATTGGTTCCTAAAGATCACACTATGACACGAATTTAATCAAGTGATGACTATAACCTTAAGAAAGACACCACCCACTCTATCATCGGGCAAATACAAGTTGCATGATCAAATTCGTGGGTTACTCAGACTTTAGACACAACACATTATGCAAATCAGTTTATAGGACATGCAATCACATCAATTTCTAATAAATCAAGTTCATAGTTCCAAACAAAAATAACATATGAATGAAATTCAACCAAATTGGGGATACAATACGAACTATCACAATGATTGGGAACCTAAAACTTCCTTCATACACTTGACCCATCACATGTGTACAAAAACCCATAGGAATAAAAAACCCATTTAGACAATGCAAAACTGAGCATCAAGGGTTTCAAACATTTTAATCCAACAATACAAACCATGATTTCCAATAGTTTCCTATATCAAATATTGACCCACATGGTTTCACAACCAAACTAAAGTAATACCAAGCACAACAATAGCATACAAATGAGGAAAATTATAAGGACCTGGGCTTCATAAGACCCTTAATGATGCTTAAAATGTCGTTTTCGTAACACCCCACACCTTACAATACTAGCAGTGCAAATGAAACATGATAATGGTTTGGTCAAATTAGCGCCAATTTTCAACAGTGCTTGAATCTCATGTTAATGGGCTATATGTACGTCTAATGCTTAAGAGGGTCGAGTGTATACATGTTTTGTGTCGAATTGAGAAGATTATGGCCTTAAATGAAGTGAGAGAATTAAGGTGCTTATACGACTTAGGAAGCTAGCAGGTGAGTCACCTACTTGCTTAGCTTAAGTTTTTTAGCTAAATGGAGACGAGGCTCGACGTCGAATTTGTCCAAGTTCGATTATGAATAAAGTCTGTGTTAAGGGTGTAACTTTGGCCCATGTTTTAGCATCATAAATGAGCTAGATTGTCAGCCCAAGAAGTATAAAAAATGGCCCAAAGACATCACAAAACACTTAACAAATTGGGCCCAAACTAAGTGAAGAAGAAAGCTGAAAATAGGCAGCCCAACTCCATCAAGTTGGTGCTCCAAAAAGCCCGAAGTTTGAGGGACAAGCTGGTGGATAAGCAACTTGATATTGTGTGGTATAAGATGGTCAAGAAGTCAAGAGAAGGCTGGCCAAAAAACCCCTTTATAAAGGGCTCCAAAACAGCTCCACAAGTAAGGTTCACTTGAGTTCACAAAAAAAATAGTTTTGTTCTTTAAATTCCCTCTCAACTTTTCTCAACTTTGTGAAGCAGCCAAATGACTTTTCTAATGCTTGTTATGCTTGCTGAAATTGTTGGACAGCATGTGTCTAGAAAGTTGCTGCATACTTGTTTTTTATTTTAATGATCTTTCTATGGTTTGTGGGCTGTATTATGAAGAGAAATTGGTTTTCTTGACATGGTATGAGTTATATATATTATACTAAAGTTGCTGCTCTGATTTTGGTTTCATTTAACAAACGCGTTTTATTGGATTATCTTAAGCGTTATGTTGATTGGAACTTGCGGGCTGTTGTATATAAGGCTATTAGCCCACATACTTAATGACTGATTTTCTACTGTTTTGGGACTGGTACAAGGCTATTTCTATGTGTAAATATTGCTAGAATAGTTTGGTTAAAGTTGGAATAGGTTTGGGATTGTCGACACCGAAATGTAGCGAAGAAAGGTAACATTATGCTGTCCATTTTTAAGTTTAGTAGAATTATTATGTGTTGTACTTTTTGGGCTGTTGCAAGGCTATTACGGCATTAAAACAGGCTGGTCATGATGTGTATGTATGAATGTGTGTTGGAAAATATGATTAGAGACGTAGAGGTTGGAAGAATATGCTCGGGTTTATAAAAACCCGCTTGCTGTCCATATGTTGTTTTGTTATGTGATTGGGCTTCCAAGGTGTATCTATTGGTTATTAATGCTAGTTTTATCACCTACTATGTTGTAGGTAAGTATTTGGAGGAAGGGAAGGTTATCTCGAGGTAGTAGCAAGGTCAAACAACGAGGTATGTAAGGTTACTTGATTTCGTATCACTTGGCATGAAGCATAGATCTCTCCTTGGTACACAATGGCATTTGCCAACTCCGATACAACTATAAGCCATCCTCCCACTCTTTTACATGTTCATATGATTCCATATATCGTCACCTTTAAATCAGCATACATGCTTGTATACCAAGTTACATAAGTTCCTGTTACAAATAAAGTTCATGAGTTGTTCCATTTCATACGCATTTCATTATTTGTGTAACATATTCTTTTTCATGATCATATTATCTTACATGATTATCTACATGTCATATGCTACATATACAGTCCCACAGTTCCAATGTTATGACCACCAAAAGAATCATCTCAAAGGTAATTGAAGGATACAATATACAGTTTTTGATAGGTAGTAGCCCGAGGGGTGGAGATAGCACCTAGCCAGGGACGATCCTATCACGGTGGTAGCCCGAGGGTGGCGCGATATCACTCACCAATTAATTGCATAATTTGCAAATCACAATACAAGATCATGCAATGCATCTAATACTCTTTCATTAGGAAAGGAATCATTTAGCTCCATTTCATCATCAAAAATGAAATTTCATCATTGGCCCATCTTCTAATATGGATAGATGATCTGCAACTTGATTTTCTATCCTTTTTCTATCAGTATCATCAAAGTTGAACTCTTGCTAGAGAAGTACCCATCTCATCAACCTTGGCTTCATATCCTTATTAGCCATCAAATATTTAAGTGTTCGGTGGTATATATATACCACCACTTTGGTTCCCAACAAATATGACAGGATGTTTTCGAATGCAAAGATCAATGCAAGTAGGTCTTGTTGTATGATAATATAATTCTTTTGGGCCGTATTCAGGGCTTTACTGGCATAATATATGTGGTGTAATATTTTCTCCTTACACTGATCCAATACCACACCTAGGGAAACCCAACTTACATCACACATGATTTCAAAGGGCTTGGACCAGTCTGGAGCTACAACAATTAGTGCTGAGATCAACCTCTTCTTTAACTCTTCAAAGGCTAGCATACATGCATCATCAAACATGAACTTAGCATCTTTCTCCAATAACTTACACAATGGATGTGAAATTTTAGAGAAGTCTTTTATGAGCCTTTGATAGAAACCTGCATGCCCCAAGAAACTCCTCACACCCTCTATTGAAATGGGTGGCAGAAGCTTCTCAATCATATCATCCTTAGCTCTGTTGACCTTAATGCCTTTGCCTAATATCCTGTGGCCCAACACAATACCCTCTTTAACCATGAAATGACACTTTCCCCAGTTTAGCACCAGATGACTTTCTACACATCTTTGCAACCATCATGCAGGTGTGCTAAGCAATCCTCAAATGAATTTCCAACAACACTGAAATCATCCATGAAGACCTCAATTGTATTTTCCACCATGTCTGAGAAGATGGACATCGTGCATCTCTGAAATTTTGTTGGGGCATTACACAACCCAAGTGATATCTTGTTAAATGCGCAGGTTCCATAGGGACATGTAAAAGTGGTCTTTGTCTGATTTTCTAGAGCGATGATGATCTGATCATAGCTAAAATACTCTTCAAGAAAATAGTAACATCCTTTTTCTGCAAGTCTATCAAGCATCTAATCTATGAATGACATAGGAAACTGATCCTTTTTTGTTAAGGCATTGAGCTTTCTGTAATCCATACACACCTTCGATCCTGTGAATGGCCTCATAAGAATCAATTCATTATTAGCATTAGGTACTACTGTGATACCCCTTTTCTTTGGAACACACTGTACCACGCTTACCCATTCACTCTACTCCTGTATCTTACCACTTAATGATCTCTTTACGAACCACCTCTTGAACAGGAGGATTCAGGCACTTTGATGTTCAATACTTGGCTTGTAGTCTTTGACTAGCGGAATTTTGTGTGTACATATCCTAGGAGGGATACCAATAATATCTGCAATAGTCCATCCAATGGCCTTTTTAAATTGTTTGAGCACTGTTACAAGGGCATCTGCTTGCTCATCATTCAAGTCTATAGCTATGATGACCAGCAAAGTTTATTTCTCTCCCAAGAATGTATATTTCAAATGTGATAGAAGTGCCTTCAATTCTAACACCAGTGGTACTACTATAGAGGGCTTTATGGGTGGTATCTCTCGATTTTGCAAATCTAGCTCTAACTTAGTTTGGCGTCTAGGGCCAAATGACACCTTAGAGCATTTACTATCTATTCATAATCTGGGATACCATTACTATCAAAGTTCATCAATACTGCCGCCAAAGTTTCAACACCCAATCGTAACTCAAGTGGCACCTCTAACTCATCATCATCAATAGTCTCGATAACTGAAACCACTCTCACATTATTGTTCTTCCTTGCTTGTTGACACACATTGAACATGAGCTTATCTTTACCAAATCTGAATGTGATCAGACCCTTCCCCATGTCAACCAAGGTACGACCGATAGCTAAGAAAGGCCTTCCAAAAATAATTGGAACTTCAAAATCAACCTCACAATCAAGAATAACAAAATCTGCAGGAAATATGAATTTTTCAACTTTTACCAACACATCATAAAGATACCCATAGGTTTCTTGACCATTCTATCTGCCATTAACAACCGCATCTTAGTAGGAGCAGGAGTACCTAAATCTTGCTTTCTAAAAATCACCAGTGGCATCAAATTGATGCTAGCAGCCAAATCACAAAGTGTTCTTGCAAACTCAACAACACCAATGCTACAAGGGATGGTGAATGTGTCGGGTCTTCCCTTTTCTGAACTAAAGACTTAGTGGTAATGGCACTACAATGTTGGAGCTATTGAGAAAGCTCTTGGCTTACCGTGCACTTCTTAGTTACCAAATCCTTCATGTATTTTGCATATCTCGACATCTTCTCTAAAGCTTCAATCAAAAGGATGTTGATGGATAGTTTCTTAAGCATTGAGAGGAGGTGTTTGAACTTTCCTTCCTACCCCCTCTTCTTGAGTCTTTGAGAGAAAGGAGAAGGAGGCCTTGGGAAAGTCTTATAATTCTTTGGCTCTTCAACAATTTCATCGCTTACCCCTTCTTTGTTGCCCTCTTCTCCTTCATTCACAACCTTCTCTGCAACTATCTCTTCATGCACATCATCCATACCTTCATGCCCCTCATTCTTTGAGTTTTGAATTGTATTGCTTGGCAATGTACCTTTCTGCCATTGATTCAATTAAGTAGACACTTGACTGAATTGTTTCTCATGTTCCTGAATGGCCACCAAATGAGACTCTAGCTTTTTATTTATACCTGAAATTTCAGACTTTATTTGTCATGACCCAAGCCTAGGGCCTAGATGTTACATGACGAATGGAAAATCCAAAAACAACCCAAACAATCCTCTTAGCATATCATGTACACATCCTTGGGAAACATCAAGAAAATTCAAGCATTGATGACACGACTCTGATGTTCATGCTCCAATAAGAAAGCAACCGTTGTCAACAATTAACCTCACTGAAGGTTAGGGTAGAATCCATAGGGAATAGAAGGCTTGACTACAAGACTTCAGTACTAATCATTTCAAGCATCAATAACTAAAATCTCTAAATTGAGGGATTTTTGTGATTCAAAAACAAAAGTAAAATTACGACTATACTACTACACGGGAAAACACTCAATTTTAGGGACAACTTGGGAATTGTGTTCCCCATGGTTCGTTGATTTGATTACCCTAGGTAACATAAACACAATTGAAGATTAGCATGCAGGATGGTAACTTAGGTTCTTCCAGCCCTCTTACGAAGGTGAAGGTCAAATTTCACCATGGCGCTTGCTCGACAACCATGGCGTTCCAACTAACCACTACCACTTGTGTTGGTCAACCTCCCCTTGGTTAGGTTTGGTTGATTAGATGAGAAGATATCGATTGAATCCTGTCATCTACTTTCCTTTTTCTATTCGTCACTACCTTGGTCGGGGTAGTGATAATAGGCAAGGCTTGGAGTTGGCCACCACCAAACAACAATCATAATGAAGGGAAATACACAGTATATGCAAAACCTCAATAATAGAAATGCAACAAACCTAGGTCATCTCAAGTCAACAACCCATGGTTCCCACAACCCCAAGTTGTGGGTATTTAGCTACTCATGGCTAAGGCAAAACAAGCAAATGAAAATACCAGACATAAATGAGAGTTACCAACAACAACGAAGAAAGTAGGCACCATAAGTTGCAAAACCACAAGCTTGATTGATCAACAATGAGTATAAGGCAAGATTTGCAATCCCCTAAAATGGGTTTCCCAAGAGAGAACAATAAACTAATCTAAAGACTAATAAAAGATTCAAAATATGATTCTCAAATGTCTGCTGGTTGAACTTGTCTCTAATACCCTAAGTTAAACTATATATAATATTTAAAAAATAACCCTAGAATTTACACAGAAAAGACAGCTGGTAACAGATAAGTCTGGCAGGTACGACTCGTAGGATGACCTACGAGTTATAGTCGGGGTCTTGTATCAGGTTCTTGCAATCTTGGACTAAAGTGGTATGATCCATAGGGACGAGTCATTGCTTGAGCTACGACTCGTATGTTTCTCTTATAGCCTTGGTCTTCAGTTTTTGGTCCAACATTTTTTAGGTCCTGATTCCTACTATAAGTCCACCTATATGAGTCGTAGTAAAACTTATGACTCGTGGGATAGCCTTGTATGGGTGACCTCTAGTTAGCATATTTCTGGAATTTTGGTCTCTGATTCTTGCTACGACACTCTCTATGACTCTTAGCTTGGGCTACAACTTGTATGTGTGCCTGTATATCCTAAGCTTCAGCAAAATCTGCAATTTTTCTTCAAAATCATGCCAATCTAACTTTTTTGCAAGAAAAACAAAAAACACATAAAAACTATAAAAAAATCGCATTAAAAACTCACAAAATCCCTTGTTTTAGGCATCATATGTGCTGTATTTTAGTAGCACATCAACATCCTCAACTTATAATTGTTGGTTGTCCTCAAGCAACGACTCGATCTATGCAGACAAAGAGAAATACATAGCAGCTATACTAATGGCCTATACAACAACTCCTTTGATTCAGGTACCCAACTATTATTTTCAAAATAGTATTGCAAAGTTATTAAGCAAACAAGAACATAATAAGATACCTGGCAATCCAACTATGACAAGCTAGGGAGCATCAACAATCCATAATCACTAGTATAGTCTTATGCTAGTCAAGTAGTGCAAATGCCCTCACTGGAAAGAAGTCCCTCAAACTCACTCAAAAGCATTTAAAACTCAGGGACTGAGGAAACATTCTCACTCTCACAATTGAAGTTCAACGCATATTGACTAACACCATAGGCTTGCCTCTATACTCATTTTCTAGCTTGGTGATAAAGTGGAGTTGGACCAATTTAGGACTTATAGGCTTGTCACATAGGTTCAGGGTACTTTGGTATGGTATTTAGGGCAAGTAGTGACTAAACGCTATCCTTGAACCATGTTTACCAACACTTTTTGCTTTCATAATCCAACCTTTTTTTAATCAATCTACTCTTATTCTCCTGTTTTAATCTTTTCTCGAGTGCTTTCTTTCTCTTTTTCAGCTGTACCTCGATTTCAAACTCATTTTTGCTACTTTTCTCAACTCAAGGCAATTTTCTTTTCTTTTTCTTCACTCAGTTCATGCTTTTTCATTTCTTTCTCAATTTCTCAACTAACCACCTTATTATTATTAATTACCACAATAAGGGCCACCCTCAACTTAGGGCTTTAGCCTCAGGTGAAGTGCATAATATCTATGCCTCAAACCAGGGCCACCAACTGCAACCACCCTCAACTTAGGCCTTAGGCCTCAATCAAGGTTCACATGTTCAAGTATAGACCAGGGCCAATATCAAGGTATTTCATCAAACAAGGTTTAAGTCAGTAGAGTGTCAAGAAAGAGCGAGTACATGAGAAGCTCAAAAATTTTGGAACAAGGGATTTCTCACTTATTTGGTAGGTCATTTAGGCCAAAAGTGGTTTCACTCAAAGAACAATGGCCTAAGATCCTTTCCATATCCACCATATCACCAAACCACTCTTAGAGTAACAAAGAAAGTTTTGAGTTCATACAAGATGCATGAATGCATCAAAAGAAGCTCACAAGACACATGGCAATTGCATCCACAATCAAGTATAGACTTACAGGTCATGCTTTTAGGCTCAACTTACCTTCACAATATCAGAAAAAACATTGCCAGATACTCAAAAATTTATGAATGCATCAATAATCACAACCCCAAAGATTTTGTGGGTACCCAATTTTTCATCAAAACTTTAAAAACATATCTACAAAATTATGTATATGCCAATAGACAACATTACTATGAATTTACCCATTATCTACACTATCTAAACATGTCGGTTCAACAGAAAAGTAAATATCCACAAGAAAAAAAAAGTATGACAAGAAAACCTTATGATCAAAAATAGGGAAAGCTATGGACTCGAGGCTACTCAGACATCACCTTAATCCATAACTTCCCGCACCCCACCAAAATAGGATACTTTGTCCTCAAAGTAAAAACAAATAGAAATGGTGCAAGAAATACCTTGGATTGCCTCCCAGGAATCGCCTGATTTATTGTCGAGGCACGACAGAAAGCTTTTGGAGTTATACTTCAACAAGATTCCAATCTTCCACTGTCTTGATTTCTTCTATGTCACCCATGTACTGTTTGACCCTTTGACCATTCACTTCGAAAGTTATGCCATCCCTGCTTTCTAGCTCGATGGCTCCATGACTAAAAATATACACTACTCTAAAGGGCCCCATCCACCTAGATTTGAGTATTCCAAGGAACCACCTGAACCTGGAGTTATAAAGCAATACCACGTCTCGCGGAGCAAATTGTTGATCCTCAATTCTGCGATCATGCTAAACTTTCATTTGTTGCTTGTACAAGAAAGAGCTCTCATATGCTCGTAGTCTATATTCATCAAGCTCATTCACTTGCATTAACAACTAGAAGTGGTAGCTTCATGCCCATCTAGATTCAGTTTCTTTAATGCCTACAGTGCCTTGTGCTCAAGTTCAACCGGCATGTAACATGCCTTCCCAAACACTAGTTGATAAGGGGACATTTCGATAGGCATTTTGATGGCAGTCCGGTAGGCCCATAAAACATCATATAGCTTCCTTGACTAATTACTATGATTTACATTCACTTTTTTGGATAAGATTTGCTTTATTTTTCTATTTGATACCTCTACTTGCCCACTGGTTTGGCGATGATACAGGGTTGCCATATCGTGCTTTACACCATATCTTTCAAGGAGAGTTTTGAACACTTGGTTGCAAAAATAAGAACCTCCATTACTAATAATTGTCTGCAGCATACCAAATCTTGATAAAAAGCTTCTTCGGAGAAACCCTATAACAATCTTTACCCTCATTGTTCAATAGAGTTATGGCCTCCACCAACTTAGAGACATAATCAGCTACAATCAGAATATACTTTTTACCGTGAGAGCTAACAAAGGGTCCCATAAAATCAATGCTCCAAACATCGAATAGTTCTATGACCAAAATAGGATTCAGAGGGAGTTCGTGCCTTCGCGACACTCCGCCCTATCGTTGGCATCTATCATAAGACTTTACATAATCATGGGCATCTTGATGTATAGATGACCAATAGTAGCCAAGCAATACTTTATAAGCCGTTAGAGTTCCACTATGATGACCACCCACCAATGAAGGTGGTATGCATCAAGAATGCTCATCATTTCCACTTCTGGAACACATCGATGGATGATCCCATCCGCGAAAATGCGAAATAAATATGGCTCATCCCAGAAGAATTTCTTTACATCATGCATAAACTTACGAGGTTAATAGGTGTTCAATTCAGACGGTACTATATCACTCACCAAGTAGTTAGCATAGTCTGCAAACCAAGGTATAAGATCAAGTGAGGCCACCAAAACTCTCTCATCAGGGAATAAGTCATTTATGTCAAGACCGTAATCAATCTTCACCATAGCTTCATCTTCCAACCTCTAGAGATGATTGGTTACTTGATTCTCTATCGCTTTCTATCAATCACATCAAAGTTAAACTCTCGCAAGAGAAGCACCCATCAAACCAATCTTAGTTTTGCATCCTTCTTGGCTATCAGATATTTGAGCACCGCATGGTCTTTGTGTACAATCACCTTAGCCCCCAACAAATATGACCGAAATTTTTCAAAAGGTAAAACTAAGGCAAGCAATTCTTGTTCGGTCACTGTATAGTTTTTCTGGGCAACATTTAGTGCTTTGCTAGCATAATAGATGGGATGCAGAATCTTCTCCCTGCGCTGTCCCAACACTACAGCTAATGCAACACCATTTGCATCATACATTAGCTCAAAGGGTTTTGACCATCTGGAGCTACAATGATAGGTGCTGAGGTCAACTTTCTCTTCAATTCTTCAAAGGTATGCATGCTTCATTGAACACAAATTTTGCATCCTTCTCTGATAACTAGCACAGGGGTTGTGAGATTTTTAAAAAATCCTTTATAGAATAGCGGTTAGAACCTAGCATGGCGCAAGAAGCTCCATATACCTTTCACAGAAATTGGTGGCGAGAGTTTCTGGATAACCTTAATTTTTTGCTTTGTCAACCTCATTTCCCTTGCCTGAAATTCTATGACCAAGCACAATGCTTTCTTTGACCATAAAGTGATATTTCTCCCAATTCAACACTAGGTGACTCCCAACACATCTTTCTAATACATCACTCAAATGCAATAGGCATTCTTCAAAAGATTGACCCACTATACTAAAATCATCCATGAACACTTCAATAGTGCTTTATACCATATCAGAGAAAATGAACATCATGCATCTTTGAAATGTTGCTGGAGCATTACATAACCCAAATGGTATTCTCTTAAATATAAAGGTTCCGTACGGGCATGTAAATGTGGTCCTCTCTTGATCTTCAGGTGCAATGACAATTTGGTTATAACCAGAATAACCATCAAGGAATCAATACCAACCCTTCTCTGCAATTCTATCAAGCATTTGATCCATGAATTGCATGGGAAAATGGTCTTTCTAAGTGGAAGCATTAAGTTTCCGGTAGTCCATGCACACTCTCCATCCAGTAATTGGTCGTATTAGGATTAACTCATTCTTTTCATTCGGCACCATGATGATACCTCCTTTTTTGGGACATATTGCACGTGGCTCACCCATTTGCTGTCTGCAATAAGGTAGACCACCCCTGCATCTAACCACTTGATGATCTCCTTTCGGACCACTTCTTGCATTGGAAAATTTAACCGCCTCTGATGTTCAATACTTGGTTTATAATCTTTGAGAAGTTGAATCTTATATGTGCAAAGCCCATGAGGTATGTCAATGACATCTGCAATTGCCCATCCAATTGCCTTTTTGAATCTTTTGAGGAATGAAACAAGAGCCTCTTCCTGCTCTTCACTTAAATCAGCTGCAACTATGATGGGTAATGTATTATTATCTCCCAGGTATGCATATTTTAGATGTGTTGGTAATGCTTTCAACTCTAGCTCAGGTGGTACTTCTATAGACGGCTTAGTGGGTGGAGTTTCCCTATTGCTCAAATCCAACTCCATCCTGGCCTGTCGTCTTGACCCAAGCGATACCCCAAGAGTATTCACTGTTTCCTCATAATCAGGAATACTCTAACCATCGGAATTCATCAATACAACTGCCAAAGGTTCAACTCCTCGCCTCAATTTAATCGGGATCTCCACTTCATCATCTTTACTCATTTCAATCATTGAGACAACCTGAAACTCACAGCCCTTTCTATTTTTTTGGCCCACTTGAAACACAACTGCTTCCTCACCAAACCTGAAAGTAAGCAGACTCTTTTCTATATCAATCAATGGTCTACGTGTGGCTAAGAAAGGTCTTCCCAAAATGATAGGAACTTTAAAATCAATATCATAGTGAATTATAACAAAATCTGCATGGAATATAAATTTATGTACCTTAATCAACACATTATAGAGTATCTCCATGGGTTTCTTGACCGTTCTATCTGCCATCAGCAACCTTATCTTTGTAGGAACAAGGCTGCCTAACCCAAGCTTTCTGAATATATCAAGAGGTAAGTTAATGCTGGCTCCCAAATCACACAGTGCTCTAGTAAATGCGGGTTCCCCAACTGTGCATAGTATGGTGAATGCACCCGGATCTTCACGCTTCTGCACTAAAGATTTTTTGGTGATGGCACTGCAATGTTGAAAATTTTGGGAAAGGTCTTGGCTAACTCTTTGCTTCTTTTTGATCAAATCCTTCATCCATTTAGTATGCCCTGACATCCTCTCAAGGGCCTCAACTAAAAGGAGGTTCACTGATAATTTTTTATGAATTGCCAAAAACTGTTCAAACATACATTTCTCTTATTTCTTTCCAAGCCTTTGGGGAAAATATGGTGGGGGCCTTAGAAAGGTTTTGTATTTCTTTGGTTGCTCTTTTGTGCCATGTGCTTCTGTCTTCTCCTCTACTGTCTTCTTGTTGCTTCCATTCATAACCATTAGTGTAGGGTATTCTATGGTACTTTTGCCACTTTGAGTCATGACTGCCATGCGATGCCCTTCATTCTTTGGGTTTTGAACTATATTGCTTGGTAGGGTCCCCTTTTGGCATTGGTTCAATTGTGAAGAAACTTTCCCAAATTGCTGTTCAAGTTGCTTAATCGCCACCGAGTGAGACTCTATTTTTTAGTTAATACTTGAAATATCTGCTTTCATTCCCTTTAAAGTCTCATCTTGGTGGTTGGCTCGCTTCAACAACTTTTCGAACGTCTCTTTGATCCTGGAGTTACTTGAACCTGCAACATGGTTGTGTGGAGGCACCTAGGGACCATTCCTATATCCCTCTCTTCTTCCACACTCGGTATCTAGCACTCTCTCTCTCATAATATCTACCTCGGTTGTCTCTATACACCCCATCACAGTTGAAGTTTCGACCTTGATTCCCAGAACCTTGCCTCCAATAGTCCAAATTAGACCCTTGGGGGTTGTTCTAGAAACCTGCCACTTGGTTACTTACAAAACATGCATCCTTATCAAAGAACGGGTCTTCATAGATAGGAGCCTTTGGAGGTTGGTGGGTGATTGCTTTGACACTTGCTTGGTTTTGCTTTAAAACCAATTCCATATTTGTGCGAAGTTAGCAAGTTGTTCCATGATCTCTTTTTTCACCTTTGCTTGCTCATTGTTGGTGTTGACCACACAAGAAGGTTTCATCACACCTTGCTCTCGTTGACCCTATGCTCTATTTGTTTTGACCACTTGCTCTATCTTTGTGGCTATCAATGCAAAAGGTTGGTCTAGGAACATGCCTCCCATGATTGTGTCGGCACAAGCTTGACTATTCTCATCAAGCGTCCGATAGAAAATCTCAATTAAGGCATCATCAATAATCTTGTGATCAAGGACCATCATCATGCATTTAGTAAACCTCTCATATGTTGTGCTAATACAATCACCCGACAATTGCTCAAAGTTGTGGATTTGGTCCTTGAGCTTCAACTTCTTAGATCTTGGGAAATATCTTTAAAGGAATACTCTCTGAAGCTCAGCGCAACTTGTGATAGTACCTGGACGAAGATTGGACAACCATATAACTGCATTGCCAGTCAATGATAGTGGAAACACTCTTAAACAACTAGCATCAAGAAAAAGGTTTTGTGTCCCCATGACATTCTTGCAAATAAAGACCACGTTTTGAAGATGATGGTGGGGATCCTCCAAAGGTAGCCCTGTGAATGGTCCATGATTTTGGAGCATTTGGAGCAATCCACTCGACACTGTGAACTTAGTATCTGCCGGTTAAGGAGACAATACTATAGCACCGGTAAAGTTCATAACCATAGGATTCAATTGATATTGATTCCATCTATAAGCATTTTCATTGAAGTCTCTGAGCTGTGGCCTGTTACCCCTTTGTTATGGATTCTCCTCTCTTCCCATATCCTCATTCATATTCATATCCTCCTCAACCTCGATATCCTTATTCACTTGAGCCATTCTTCTTGGTAGCTAGTGGATCTCCAAATTGAGTGGAGCTAAGGGATTGCCTTGGCTCATTGTGTTGGGCATACAACCTAGTATACCCTACAAATACAATCAAACAACAAAAGCAAAATACAAAAGTAAAATACACGAGAATTTAGAAATCAATACTAGAACTAACTAATAGTGAAATCAAATCAAAACCTAACCGTATTCCCTGGCAACGACGCCATAATTTTTGACGATACGACTCTAATGTTCACACTCCAACAAGAAAGCAGTAGTTCTCAGCAATTAACCTAATCGAAGGTTAGGGTCGAATCCACAGGGAATACACTTAGCTATTAATCATTTCAAGCATCAATAACTAAAATCTCAAAATAGGGGGCTTTTTGTGATTCAAAAACAAAACTAAAATTATGACTATACTACTATGCGGGAAAACACTCAAATTTAGGGAAAACTTGGGAGTTTTGTTGCCCATGGTTCATTGACTCGATTACCCTAGGTAACATAACCACAATTGAAGATTAGCATGCAGGACGGTAACTTAGGTTCTTCCAGCCCTCTTGTGAAGATGAAGGTCAAATTTCACCATGGCCCTTGGTCAGCAGCCATGAAGTGCCAACTAACCATTACCACTGTCCCAGTCAACCTCCCCTTGGTCAGGTTCGATTGATTAGACGAGAAGACATTGATTGAATCCTTTCATCTACTTCCCTTTTCCTATTAGTCACTGCATTGGTCGGAATCGTGATAGTAGGCGGGGTTTGGTGTTGGCCATACCAAACAACAACCATAATGAAGAGAAACAGACAATGCATGCAAAACGCCAATCATAAAAATGCAATAAACCTAGGTCATCTCAAGTCAAGAATCCATGGTTCCCGCAACCCCAAGTTGTGGATGCTTAGCTACTCATGGCTAAGGCAAAATAAGAAAAAAATGCATATACAAGACATAAATGACAGTTTTACCAACAACAATGAAGAAAGTAGGCACCACAAGTTGCAAACCCACAAGCTTAATTGATCAACAATGAGTACAAGGCAAGATTTGCAATCCCCAAAAATAGGTTTCCCAAAAGAGAACAATAAACTAATCTAAAACTAAGAAAAGATTCAAAAGATGATTCTCAAATGTCTGCTGGTCGAACTTTTCTCTAAAACACTAACTTAAACTATATATAGTATTTACAAAATAATCTTAGATTTACACAGAAAAGACAGCTGGCAGCTGATAAGTCTCGCAGGTATAACTCATAGGATGACCTATGAGTCGAAGTCGGGGTCTCGTATTAGGTTCTTGGCATCTTGGACTAAACTGGTACGACCCATAGTATGAGTCGTTGCTTGACTTACGACTCATATATTTCTCTCGTAGTCTTGGTCTTCAGTTTTTGGTCAATTATTTTGGCTCTCTGATTCATGTTACGAGTCCACCTATATGAATCGTAGTGAAACTTATGACTCGTAGGATAGCCTCATAGGGGTGACCTCCAGTTAGCAGATTTCTGAATTTTTGATCTCTGTTTATTCCTACGACACTCCCTATGACTCGTAGCTTGGGCTATGACACATATGCTTATATCTCCTAAGCTTCAGCAAAATCTGCAATATTTCTTTAAAATCATGCCAACCTAACATTTCTGTGAGAAAAACACATAAAAACCATAAAAAGATGCATTAAGAACTCACAAAATCTCTTGTTTTAGGCATCAAATGTGCTGTATTTTGGCAGAACATCAAGTATAAAAAGGGAAGTGGGACTAAGGGAAGTCTTTCATAAACATAGAATCATAGGAAGAGTCAAACTCAAAAGCATATACACACTTAGTGTCCAATAACACCTGTACTTTAGCATGGAGTGAGGACCAAGACACTTCTCGAGCTCACTCTTATAATAATAAGTATCCCATATAAGGAGCAAGTCTCAATCATAGCATGAATAAAAGTAGATATTATCCTCAGAGTTGAGGACTCACCAAAAGCTTTCTTGGAGAACCGAACTAGCCACGTAGAGGAGGATGATCAAAAGGAGCTCCAGTTCCTACATGGTAATATCATGTAGGAATAGAGCATGCATTAGTATGTTTGAATGTACTAAGTATGCAGAGTACAATGCATCAAAGACATAAGCCATATTATTCAAAATGCATAATCATAATCAATGAATATATAATCTCAATATGATATGCATGATCAATGCTTGTAATAAAACATGCTTATAAAATATTTAACTTGCATAATATATCATACATATGTGCGATTAGACCTTAAACGACATAGATCAAGAATCTATAATTTGGAATCCAAAGCGTGATACCCCTTCGGTACAGGTGACCGGGCATGACACCCCCTGGCAAAGTGTGGTGTACTTGCTAAGGCAAACCAAACATGATAACATGAACTAGATGAATCCACTAGCATAACAAGGACAAAACATATAATCCTATGGTGGCACATAGTTTAGAGACAAAAGGCTTTATATACGGATCCTTTAAGTCGAGACCCCATTTTAAGCCTCAATTGGTGCTAAGTCTAATCCCACGGAATACTTGAAATAATAATAATTTAATCATAGCATGAATAAATTATAAAAGACATGATAACATAACATGAGTAGGTCATTCACATACTTGAGCTCTATTAGTGAGCCTAACTTGAACTTGAGAGTAAATAATAATCATACATGATCCCTTGCCTTGACATGAACGGCTCACAAGAGGTTAAAATCTTGAAATAGGGCTCAACTTGATACTTGTAAAATCGTAGATATTTTTCATGAATTCAATACATGGTTGAAAGCCCTTAATCATCATGAAGTCGCTTGACTTGTAAATCATGTAATAATTCATCAATAACTTGAGAATTCTTGTCATGTAATTTCATTAAACACATGGTGGTTTCATGGCACTTGTTCAACATCATGCAACTCAAGATTAAAACAAGAAGAGTAAACTCTATTTAAATCAACCTGCCAATATTGTAGTAAAACCCTCACTTAGGGTATATTGAATTTCATCTCAAAATTCACAATAGCTCACATCATGCATAACTTAAATAGCTTTAAATCAACTAATGGTATGAGATAAAAATAGATATTCATGCATAATGAATCAATACATGATAAATCCCAATATTATTTACGTTCACAATTCATAATAAGAGATACCCATAGGTAATATAACTTGAAATCATGCAATTTTTACAAAATAAGATGGTTGGGCTCCATAGGTGAAATGACCTATGGATGAAGACCCACATACCTCAAACTTGAATTTCTTGAAATGAACTTGAAGGAGACTTGAAGCTTGAGATGGGTTCTTAAGTTCCAAAATTGAGCTTGAAATCCTTGAAATTGAACGAGGGATTTGATAGAGTTTTGGAGAGGTTTTAGAGAGGGTTGCGTGAGTTATAGAGTTGAAAAATGGCTAAGTACGGAAGATTTCATGTTTAAATAGGCATTGGATTATTACCCAAATGCCCCTAGATGAAATAAGAAAATTGAGGAAAAACTTACGCTGGTCCGTGTCCAGTCCACGATGCGGACCAAACGCAGAGGGACTACATACACTAGTCCGCGCTCCAGGTGCGTTGTGGCCGGAGTGTGGACAACCATTAAAATTAAAAAATTAGCAAAAATTATTTAT
This sequence comes from Solanum ossicruentum, assembly GCA_025774065.1. NCBI lineage: Eukaryota > Viridiplantae > Streptophyta > Magnoliopsida > Solanales > Solanaceae > Solanum > Solanum ossicruentum. The sequence continues at coordinate 35,006 of JAOTQR010148208.1, forward strand.
TAGTATGGGTCTTCTAAAATTTGGGTTATACCCATTGCCCACTAAATATTTTCCCCTGATAAAGAATATGGAGTCGAATTTCCGAAATCACGTGCAAATTTTGAGATATATGAAAATTACAATTATGGAGCATTCAGAAGCACATGAGAGGTGTTTCAATATCTCCCCCTTGGGAACATTCGTCCCCAAATGTCAAAGAAACATGCGTAAGAGAAGTAATTATGAAGATTTCAACCCGACATGAATGCAACAAATGTACTTAAACATCATTTTCAAAAAGTCCCAACATGAATGCCAAAAATCATCATAAACGTGTTACCATGAACATGAATGCATGCAAAAATGACATGTGGGATGAAACTTAACACTTGAAATCATAAATGGAACTTAAATTGTTACCTTCAGCTTGAGTAGAGTGGAAGAGATATGGATATTGATTTTCACTTGAAATCATAAACGGGAATTAATTTATTGCCATGTGGCACTTTCAACTTGTTGATTCGTCCAACAGACCTTGACGGATGCTACATCTTTGCTTCTCAACCTTTTCACATGTCAATCAAATGTCTCCATCGGACCTCCTCATAGGTCAAGTTATCCTCCATAACACCCACAACCTCTAAGGGCAGTATAACACTTGGCTCATCCACACACTTCCTCAACATAGATACATGGAAGACTGGATGAACTATATTCATCTCCATAGGCAACTCCAATTCATATGCAACCTTACCAACTTTCCCTAAAATTCTATAAGGTCCCATAAACCTTGGGATCAATTTCCCTTTCTTATCAAATTGGAACACACTTTTTGTTATGACCCAAGCCTAGGGCCTAGACGTGACACAACAAATCAGGAACCCAAAGGAACTCCAAACAAGGCTCTTAGCATATCAATCACACATCTTTGGTCGCAGAAGCAAAATAACAACAACAAGAGATGTAAATAAGGGAAAATAGAGTAATGGAAGTCTTGATATTTATAAAGCATAAAAGAGTCAAAGCTCAAAGCATAAGTATATCAATTGTTCCAATAACACCTCTAAACGTGGATTAGAGCATGGGCTAAGACACTTTCCGGGTTCATCTTCATAGTATCAAATATTCAGCATATAGAGACATCAAAAGTAAACGTAGCATAGCTAGTGTCCCTAGACTTGAGGACTCGCCAAAGCTTATCTTCCAAAGCACCGAACTAGCCACTGGAGGATGATCGGGAGGTGCTCCGATTCCTACATAGTAACATCATGTAAGCATAAAGTATGCGTTAGTATGTTTGAATTTACTAAGTATGTAGGATGCGATGCAACAAGACATAAGGCAACATAGTCAAAATCTTTAGTCATAAACAATGGATGAGTATAATATCAATATGGCATGAATGATCAATGCTTGACGTAAAATATGCTTGTAAATTATATAACTTACGAATATAGATTACACGTGTAGGAAGAGACCATAATCTCAAACCAAGCAACTACTACTTGGAATCCATGGCATGTCACCCCCTCCCTTATGTGGTCAAGGTATCTACCCCTCAATATGGTAGTATAGGCATGACATCCCCCAACAAAGTGGTCAAGGTATCTACCCCTCAACATGGTAGTACGAGCATGGCACCCCCTGATAGGGTGGTCAAGGTATCTACTCTGTAACATAGTAGTACGGGCATGGCAGCCCCGATAAGATGGTCAAGGTATCTACCCCTCAATATGGTAGTACGGGCATGGCACCCCCCGATAAGGGGTGGTCAACTTACAACACTATAGGTACTTTCCATAAATTCAGTACATACGTACAATCCCTTAATCATCATAAAGTCGTTTAACTTATACACCATGTAATAAACCATCAATAACTTCAGAATCCTTGTCAAGACATTTTATCAAATACTTGGTGTGTGTGTAATGCTAGTTCAAAATCATGCGATTCAAGAGTGAAATAATCGAGAAAACTCAATGTAAATCGATCCACTGACACATAGTAAAACCCTCATGCAAGATACTTTGAAATTCATCATCAAATCTCATAATAAATCATAGTTCCATAGCTCGAAACATGCATCGTCTCAATTGACAAAACTGATTCATAGTACAAGTTTGAAATAGACAAACATGCATATTCAATCAATATTTCATACGAACTTAACATAATTTGTAATCAAAATCCATAATAAGAGATACCCATAGAAGACACAGCTTAAAAACATGAAATTTGCATAAAAAGGGAGATTGGTCACCATGGGGTGAAAAGACCCAATGGTTGAAACCCACATATCTTAAACTTGGGCTTTTTTGATGTATACTTAAAGGAGACTTGAAGCTTGAATGAAATTCTTGAGATCCGAAATTATGCGTGACATCCTTGAATTTGGATTAAATATTTCATTATGTGTTATAAGGGGTTTTGAGAGGGTCTTGAGTGATATAGAGTAGAAAAAATCGGGAATGACCCCAAGGCCCTTAGGCCAAAACAAAATTTTCAGGAAAAATTAACACTGATCCGCACCCCTGGCGCGTCGGGCTAGGGCATGGATCGCCACTGAAAAATTGAAATTTAAAAAAAATTATTTTTCACTATGGTTCCTCTAAAATTGGGGTTATATCTATTTCCTACTCAATTTTTCCCCTGATCACAAATACGAAGTCAGATTTTTGATATCACACACAGATTTTGAGATATATGAAAATTAAGATCATGGGCATTTTCGAAGCACATTTTTGGGGAGTTTCAATATCTCCCCCTTGGAAACATACATCTCTGAATGTCAAAGAAACGTACATAAGAGAAGTAATTAAGAAGATTTTAGCCCAACATGAATGCAACAATGCATTTAAATATCATTTCAAAAATCTCAAAATGAATGTCAAAAATCACCATATACTTGTCATCATGAACATGAATCCATGCAAAATGACTTAAGTGCTGAAACTTAAGACTTGAAATCATATAGGGGACTTAAGTTAGTAACTTAGGCTTGATTAGAGAGGAAGAGATATGGATATCATTTTCTCATGTCCACTTTAGCTTCCCATGTGACACTTTCAACTTATTGATTCCTCCGAAGGACCTTAACGGAAGTCACATCCTTGTTTCTCAACCTCTTTACTTGTCTATCCAAAATTTCTACCGAAACCTTCTCATAAGTTAAATTATCTTCTACTACACCCATAACATCCAAAGGTACAATAACACTTAGGTCACCCACACACTTTCTCTATATAGATACATAGAAGACTAGATGAATCATACTCATATCAATGGGGAACTCCAACTCATAGGCCTCCTTGCCAATCCTTCTCAACACTCAACAAGGACTCACAAACCTTGGGCACAATTTACCCTTCTTGCCAAATCGGACTACACCCTTCAAGGGTGAGACTTTCAAGTACACCTAACTACCAACCTTAAACTCAAGATCTCTTCTCCTCACATTAGACTAGGACTTTTGTCTACTTTGGGATCTTTGTAATCTCTAGCTAATCAACCTCACCTTCTACAAGCCTTCCATAACCAAATTCGAGCTGAACAAATCCATCTCCCCCACCTCAAACCATCCAACCAGGGACCTACAACACCTACCATAAAGAACTTCAAAATGAGCCATACCAACGGTTGAGTGATAGCAATTATTGTAAGCAAATTCAATGAGTGGAAGGCGTTCATCCCAACTACCCTTAAACTGCACAAGCTCTAAGCGTATCCTCAAGGGCTAGGCCACTTGGCCTTTGATTTTCAGCTTTCACTTGTTGGCAATTATAACATCCAGATATGAACTTAGCAATGTCTCTCTTCATACCACCCCACCAATATACTTCCTTCAAATCTCTATACATTGTTGTAGAACCGAGGTGGATAGAATGGGATGAATTATGAGCCTCCTCTGAAATCTTCTTTCTCAAGTCATCAATACTAGGCATACACAATCTACCTTGGTACCTAAGTGCACCATTTCCCCCCTTAGCAGAAAACCTCCACTTTACCATCTCTCACCAAGGCCTTCAACTCTAGCAAGGCAGGGTTAAGATCTTGTTTTTCCTTTACCTTCCAATATCAATGGACACATAGAACCATCAATAACCACTACAACCTTATTATCAACTTCTTCCAACCTGACCCCCAATCTAGCCAACTGATGAACCTCTCCAGCCACCTCCTTTCCACCATCGTTGTGACACCTTGTAACTCCATTCTCTTATATATCCATGTTTCAAGTTTCATTTTGTCAGGTTAGGATTGTATTATGGTCGTGGGAGTCTTCTACTTAGACGAGTTCAAGACTTCTTTATGAGTTAAGTTTTTGGTGTTAGGTCAACTTTAAATGAGCATAAATTTTAGCACACTTGGATCTGGATGACCCACAACATTTCAAATGAAATCCCTTTGAGTTAGATTTCCAACACACTTGGTTTCACCTTATTTTGACTTCGGGTAAAGGAGTTATGACCATTTTCGTGAGACTCTCCTGTGCAGTGAAACCACAGGGGCACCTTGACGGGAAATGGGGCTTTGGATGAGCCATCTGGGTTGTCTTGAGCTAGAAAAGGATTTTTTTGGCCTAAGGGATGTGGCATGGCTAGTGGCACGGGCCATGTGGATTGCCACAGACCGCGTGGGTAGCCGTAGGAGTGTGCAAGTGAGGCAAGGTTAGCGTGAGAGGTTTCAGCCATTGGGTTCTTTCACCTATGGTGCTTAGTCTTTCTTTTTACATAAATTTCATGATTCTAAGTTGATTTTCTTATGGTTTTATTATGAATTTAAAGTGTGAACTATGTTCGGGTTTCAAAAATGTGTGATTGTCTAAGCATATTTTGAGTTATGAATCAATGATATATTTTGTGATTTGATGGAGAGTTTTGATGTATCTTGCATGAGGGTATTACCAAGAGTTGATGGGTGGTTTTACATTGAAGTTTCTTGCATGATTTCACTCCTACATTGCATGATGTTATACTATCATTGCATATCTGCCAAGTGTTTGATAAAATGTCCGATATAGTGTTCTTAATCTATTGATAATCCATTGCATGACCTATGAATTGTAAGAATTTATGATGATGAAAGGAGGATATATATATGTTTGTGTTGATTTCATGAAAAACATCTATAGGTGTTGCGAGTTGACCATAACTAATTGAGGGGTTGATACCTTAATCACCAAGGATGGTAGGGTGTAACAACCATCAACCAATTGAGGGGCTGATACCTCAATCACCTCGGATGGGGGTAGTGTACCATCAACAATTTGGGGGTGGTCATGCTCATCAACCTATTGAGGGGTTGATTCCTCAATCACTTCCAAGGGGTGGTCTACCTTGGATTTCGAGTATTAAGTTGCTTGGTTTATGATGATGGACTTTTCCTACATATGAAATATGTTCTATATATAAGCATGTTTTACTTCAAGCATCACTTATACATGTCATATTGTTATTATACTATCCATTGCTCATGATATTGCATTTTTCCTATGTTTCCTTATGTCTTGTTGTATTGCATCCTACATACTTAGTATATTCAAACATACTAATGCATACTCTATGCCTACATGATGTTACCATGTAGGAAACGGAGCCCCACTTGATCATCCGCCCTCTCCACGTGGCTAGTACGATTTCACTCAAGTAAGCTGGTGAGTCCTCAACTTCGAGGACATACTTCTCTTGATTTATGTTATGTATTGACTCTTCTTATGTTGGAAACTTATAACCATGAGGGTGAGCCCGGAGATTGTCTTGGCCCCCACTACTATCTATGTAATAGAGGTGTTGTTGGAACCTTATGACACGTTAATGCTATACTATTGGCTTGTTATGCTTCTATTGTATCACAGATATCCCTTAGCCTCGTATTTCCCCTTTTTTCCATATTGTTGATGTATAATTGCTTCCACAACCAAATATGTGTAATGATTTTCTAAGAGGATTATTTAGGCTTCCTTCGAGATCCCCATTCGCCTGTGTCATGTCTAGGCCCTAGGATTGGGTCGTGACAAACTTGGTATCAGAGATCTAGGTTGTTAATGGTCCTTGACATCCAACACACCATGTTGATTAGAGCATTATTCATGGTTGTGTTGTACACCACAACTATGAGTAAGAGGGTATGAGACGTCTTAGGAAATGTTTCCCTTGTTAATGACCTATGTCGTGCTATAGAAGTTAGGTAAGGTTTCCTCTCTAACTAATGTTTTTTTCCATTTTTAGATCATGCCTAATACAAGAGGAAGAAGATCCCGCACACTCGAGGAACAACCGACCCATAGAGAGCTCCAGGATGCTCTCACCTTGCTAGCTCAAGCTATGGCTAACCAAGTCAACCAATGGGCCTAATCCCCTCATTCTCCTACCATGACATCTCAGGTGAGGGACTTTATGAGGATGAACCTATCAGAGTTCAATGGGTCTAAAGTGGATGAGGACCCCTAAAAGTTTATTGATGAGGTGTACAAAGTTTATCAATTATGGGTGTTAGATCGGAAGAGAAGACGGAGTTGGCGGCTTACCAACTAAAGGGGGTAGCCCCAATATGGTTTACTCAATGGAAGGAGGGAAAGGGGGAACAATAATGTGATACTATGGGAGGAGTTTAAGGGGCATTTCTCAATCAGTTCTTCCCTCATGAGCTTAGGGAGACCAAAATGATGGAATTCATGAATTAGAAGCAAGGATCTATGAGTGAGAGAGTATGACCTAAAGTTCAACCAATTCTCTAAATATTCTCCACACTTGGTTGCTGATCCAAGGTTCAGAATGAATAACTTCATAACAGGTGTTTCTGCTTTGATGAATGAGGAGTGTCGTGCCACTGTATTGATTAGTGGAATGGATTTGTCCCGCCTAATGACTTATGATGAATAATTGGAGGGGGAGGAGTTGAGAAAGAGAAGGGGTAATGAGGCCAAGAGGGCCCAGTTTGATGGTAAGTTCCAAAGTCCTAAGGGTAGCCGATTTCATCAAGGCCAAGGGTCTTCTCATGCTCCTAATAGAAGGTTGAACAATGGATAGCCAAGGGACAAAGATGATGGTGGTGTGGTACCCAATGCTATATGTCCAAAGTATGGTATAGGTCATGGTGGCCTGTGATTGAAGGACACCAATTCTTGTTTTGACTATGGTGAAGTGGGACATAAGGTGATGGATCATCCACGTAATTGCAACAAGGGTAAGGATGTTCGTCCTTAAGGATAGGGTGTTAATGCAGTTCCTTTGGGGAGAGGAGGCCAATAAGGTGGTTCCCCAAGGCACAATTAGTTCTATGCACTTCAGGGGAGATAATAGATAGACCATGTGCCACTCTTTCTTTTATTACTCCTTTTGTTATCAAAAAGTTTATGTTAAACCCGAATTGTTTTGTGAGTATTATGAGGTGTCTACTCCTATTGGTGAATCTATTGTTGCTAGAAAGGTCTATAAAAATTGTCCCATTTGGATCTTGCATAAAATATTGCCTTTTCTTTATCTTGTTAAACTGGATATAGTGGCTTTTGATGTTATTCTTGGGATGGATTGGTTGCATGCTTATTATGCCTCTATTGATTGTAGAACCCATAAGGTCAAATTCAAATTCCCAAATGAACCTGTCTTTGAATGGGAGAGTCATAATGTGATGGTAAAAGGTAGGTTCATCTCTTACATTAAAGCCCAAAGGTTGATCTCTAAGGGTTGCCTCTATCATCTTGTGAGGGTTAGAGATGTGGAGTCTAAAGTCCTTCCTATAGCGTCGATTCCAGTGGTGAATGAGTTCCCAGATGTATTCTCAAATGACCTTCCCGGTGTTCCTCCTGAAAGGGAAATAGAAACACTCAACCTATTTCTATTCGTCCTTACCGTATGGGCCCAGTGGAGTTGAAGGAGTTGAAAAAGAAATTAAAGGATTTGCTGGAGAAGGGTTTTATTAGGCCTAGCCAATAACCTTGGGGTGCACCAGTGTTGTTTGTGAAGAAGAAGGATGGTTTTCTTAGAATGTGTATTGATTATCGGCCAAGAATAAGTATCCTCTATCAAGGAATGATGATCTATTTGAAAAACTTCAAGGGGATAGTCACTTCTCTAAGATTGATCTTCGGTTCGGGTATCACCAAGTTAAGGTGAGGGAGTGTCACATTCCCAAGATGGTCTCTCGGACTAAGTATGAGCACTATGAATTCGTGGTTATGTCTTTTGCATTGACCAATTCACCAGCTATCTTCATGGATCTTATGATAGGGTCTTCAAACCCAACCTTGATTCGTTTGTTGTGCTCTTTATTGATGATATTTTTATCTTTTCCCATAGTGAGGAGGAGCATTTAAGCTATTTGAGGGTGGTGCTACAAAGGTTGCAGGAAGAGAAGTTGTATTCCATGTATGAGAAATGTGAGTTTTGGTTGCAAGAGGTTGCTTTTCTAGGTCATGTGGTGTCAGGGGATGGTATTGAGGTGGATTCTAAAAAGATGAAAGTGATTAGAAATTCGCCTAGACCTTTGACCCCATCGAATATTAGAATCTTCTTTGGCTTAGCGGGTTATTATCGGAGATTCATGAATGGGTTCTCTTCTATTGATTCTCCTATGACTAAGTTGATCCAAAAAAAGGATAAATTTGTGTGGACCAATGAGTGTGAAAAGAGTTTCCAATCTTTGAAGGATAAGCTTGTGTACGCTCCTATCTTGTCACAACTAGAAGGACTATAAGGGTTTGTTGTGTATTGTGATGCTTCAAGGGTTGGTTTGGGTTGTGTTTTGATGCAAAATGGTAAGGTGATAGCCTATGCTTCTAGACAACTCAAAGTGCATGGAAAGAATTATCCTACCCATGATCTTGAATTAGCCGCCGTGGTTTTTGCTTTGAAATTTGGCGTCATTATTTGTATGGGGTGCATATTGATGTATTTACCAATCATAAGAGTCCCTAATATATGTTCACCCCAAAAGATCTCAACTTTAGACAACCAAGGTGGTTAGAGCTTCTTAAGGATTATGATATGAGTATGCATTATCACCCCGGTAAGGCTAATGTTATGGCCGATGCTTTGAGTATGGGTAGCCTTGCACATGTTGGGGATGAGAAGAGGTGGCTAGAGAGGTCCATCAATTGGCTAGATTAGGAGTTAGGTTGGAGGAGGTTGATAATGGTGGAGTAGTGGTGGTTGATGGTTCCAAATCTTCGTTGATTGAGGAGGTAAAAGTAAAGCAAGATCTCGACCCTGCCTTGATAGAGTTGAAGGTTTTTGTGAGAGATGGTAAGGTGGAGGTTTTCTCCTAGGGAGACATAGTGCCCTTAGGTACCAAGATAGGTTGTGTGGCCTAGTGTTGATGGCTTGAAGGAGAAGATTCTTGATGAGGCTCATAATTCTTCCTATTCCATTTAACCCGGTTCTACAAAGATGTATAGGGATTTAAGAGAGCTGTATTGGTGGGGAAGTATAAAGAAAGACATAGATAAGTTTGTGTACGATTTCAATAAATGCCAATAAGTCAAAGCCGAACATCAAAGGCCGGGTGGCCTAACCCAAGACATCGAGATTCCTACTTGGAAGTGGGAGGAAATCAACATGGATTTTTTTGGTTGGATTGCCTAAGTCTAGAAAGGGTTTTGACTCTATTTAGGTTGTGTCATGACCCAAACTAGGGCTTAGACGTGACACGGCTAATGGGGGCCTAGACCAAAGTAAGTTTCTTAGCATATCATACAAACATCCTTGGTCGCGGAAGCAAGATAAAACAATAAGAGAGACATAAACATAGGATATTGAGGCTAAGGGAGAGAGTTTAATACCTAAATAACATAGATGAGTCAAAGCTCAAGCATAATTAAATCTCTTGTCCAACAAGACCTCTAGATATAGAACTTAGCGGGAGCCAAGACAAGCAACTGGGATCACCCTCATTATAAAAAACATACAATAAAGGAAAAAGAGTCTTAGCATAACATAAGAGCCAAAAGATATCGTTCTCGGAGTTGAGGACTCACCAAACTTGCTTTGAGAAGATAGCACTAGCCACATGGAGGAAGATAGTCAAATGGAGCTCCGGTTCCAAAATGATAACATCATGTAGGCATGGAGTATGCATTAGTATATTTGAATGTACTAAGTATGTAGGATGCAATGCAACAAGAGATAAGCAACATAACTAAAATGCATAAGTATAGGCAATGGATGAGTATAGTAACAATATGACATGTATGAATGATGCTTGAAGTAAAACATGCTTATATAGTACATATTACATATGTAAGAAGAGACCAGCATTGTGATGGATTCTCACACCCTAAGTGATGGATTGTCACACCCTACCATCCATGGTGATTGATGTATCAACCCTCAATTGGTTAATGGACATCACACCATCCATCATAGTAGTCAAGGTATCAACCCTTTAACATGGTAAATGGACATCACACCCTCCATCATAGTGGTCAAGGTATCAACCCCTTAACATGGTTGATGAATATCACACCCTCCATCATAGTGGTCAAGGTATCAACCCCTTAACACGATTGATGGATATCACACCCTCCATTAAAGTGGTTGAGGCAAAACACCCCCTGAACAAGGTGTGGTCAACTTGCAACACTATAGGGCATGTCAACCCCTCGGTGAGGTGGTTGAGGTATCTACCCCTCAACATGGTAGTACGCCCATGGCACCGCCCGACAAGGTGGTCAAGGTATCTACTCCTCAACATAGTAGTACAAGAATGGCACCCTCCAACAAGGTAGTCAATGTATCTACCCCTCAACATGGTAGTACATGCATGGCACTCCCTGACAAAGTGTGGTCCACTTGCAATACTATAGGTAATTTCCATGAATTCAATACATACATACAATCCCTTAATCATCATAAAGTTACTTGACTTATAAACTATGTAATAAACCATCATCAACATGAGAATACTTGTCAAGACATTTTGGCAAAAACTTGGTGGGTGCATAATACTAGTTCAAAATCACGCAATTCAAGAGTAAAATAATATGAGAAAACTCAATGTACATCAACCCACTGACACATAGTAAAACCCTCATGCAAGATACTTTGAAATCCATAATCAAATCTCATAATAGATCATAGTTCCATAGCTCAAAACATGCATAGTCTCCACAGACAAAACCAATTCATAGTACAAGCTTGAAATAAACAAACATGCATATTCAATCAACATTTCATAAGACCTCAACATAATTTGTTATCAAAATCCATAATAAAGATACCCATAGAAGATACAACTTGAAAACATGAAATTTTCATAAAAAGGGAGATTTGGCACCATGGGTGAAACTAATGCTTGAAACCTATATACCTTAAACTTGGGTATTCTTGATGTAGACTTGAAGGAGACTTGAAGCTTGAATGGAGTTCTTGAGATCCAAAATTATGCTTGAGACACTTGAATTTGGATGAAATATTTGGTTAAGTGTTAGAGAGGGTTTTGAGTGATATAGAGTTGAAAAATGGCTAAGTATAGGTATTTTAACTTATATGTGGGCATGAGGCTATGATCCCAAGGCCATTGGGCTGAAACAAAATTTTTAGAAAAAATTAACACAATCCGCGTCCCTGGCCGTGACATCATCACTGGGAATCAAAATTTTTGAAAAATTATTTTTTGCTACGATTCCTCTAAAATTGGAGTTATACCCATTTCCCACTCATTGTTTCCCCTTATCACGAATATGAAGTTAGATTTTTGATATTACGCACAAATTTAGAGATATATGGAATTTACAATTATGGGCATTTTCGAAGCACTTTTTTGGGGGGTTTTTGGGGGCGTTTCACCTTTCATGGGTGAGATCTTCAAGTATACTCAATCACGCACATTAAATTCAAGATCTATTTTCCCCATATCGAAGTAGGACTTGTGCCTGCTTTGGGCCATCTTCAATCTCTCCCTTATCAACCTCAACTTCTCCAAAGCTTCCATAACCAAAGTCGGGCCTAACAAAGCCATCTCACCCACATCAAAGCACCCAACCAGGGATCTATAACGCCTACCATATAAGCTTCAAAGGGAGCCATGCCAATACTAAAGTGGTAGCTATTATTGTAAGAAAACTCAATAAGTGGAAGATGTTCATCCAACTACCCTTAAACTCAAAAACACAAGCTCTAAGCATATCCCCAAGAGTTTGGATAGTCCTTTCGCCTTGGACATCCATTTGAGGATGAAAAGCCATTCTTAGCTTGACCTTGGTACCAAGGCCCTTTTGGAAGGATCTCCAAAATTGAGAAGTGAATTGAGCACCACGATCCGAAATGATAGACAAGGGTACCCCATGAAGTCTAACCAACACATGAATATACAACTTGCCATAATCTTCGGCATCATAAGTTGTTCTAACCAATAGAAAGTGAGTCGACTTTGTCATTTTATCCATAATAACCTAAATAGAATAAAAGTGTTTCCTAGTCTTTGGCAACCCAACCATAAAATTCCTGTTGACCTCTTTCCATTTCCAAGTAGGAATTTCTATGTCTTGGGCTAGGCCACCCAACCTTTGATATTCGGCTTTCACTTGTTGATAATTGTGACAACCAGCTATAAACTCAGCAATATCACTCTTACACCACCCACCAATAAACCTCCCTCAAATCTCTATACATCTTTTTGGAACAGGGGTGAATAGAGTAGAATGAATTACGGGCCTCCTTCAAAGTCAAATCCCTCAAGTCATCAACATTAGGCATACACAACCTACCTTGGTATCTAAGGGCACCATCTACCCCTTGGGAGAAAACCTCCACTTAATCATCCTTCACCAAAGTCTTCAACTATAGCAAGGTAGGGTCGAGGTCTTATTTTGACTTGACTTCCTCAATCAAAGAAGATTTGGAACCATCAATAACGACTACACTACCCTTTTGAACTTCATTCAACCTAACCCCCAACCTTGCTAACCGGTGAACTTCTCTAGCCACCTCCTTATTACTAATATATATGAACTAGACTACCCATGGACACTCTACCTAAACATCGACAATAACATTAGATTTTCTGGGATGATAGTGCATATGCATGTCATAATCCTTACGGAGTTCTAACCACCATCTTTTTCTCAAGTTAAGATCTTTTGGTGAACACATATTGGAGAATTTTGTGGTCGGTAAACACATCTACATGAACCCCATACAAATAATGATGCCAAATTTTCAAAGCAAACACCAAAACCGCTAATTCATGATCATGGGTGGGTTAATTTCGCTCATGCACCTTAAGTTGTCTAGAGGTATATGCTATAACCTCGCCATTTTGCATCAAAGCACATCCCAAAACAATCCTTGAGGCATTATAATAAACCACACACCCTTCTAACCCCTCCGATAAAGCCAAAATAGGAGCGAAGATAAGCTTGTTTTTCAAAGTTTGAAAAGTCTTTTCACATTCATCAGTCTAAAAATATTTTTCCTTATTTTGGGTCAACTTTTTCATAGGGAAGCAATAGAAGAGAAACCATTCACAAACTTCCAGTAGTCACCCGCCAAACCCAAGAAACTCCTAATATCCGTCGGAGTCAAGGGCCTTGGCCAGTTTCTTATCACCTGCGCCTTCTTAGGGTCCACTTTAATACAATTACCGACATCACATGCCATAGGAATGCAGCCTCTTTCAACAAAAATTCATACTTTTCATATTTAGAATACAACCTCTTGTTCCTCAAAATTTGCAGCACAACCCTCAAGTGATTCACATGATCTTCTTCACTCCGGGAGTAAATAAATATATCATCAATAAAGACTACCACAAACATACCAAGGTACAATTTAAAAACCCTATTCATGAGATCAATAAATATTGCCAGTGCATTAGTCAAGACAAAAGACATTGCCACAAATTCAAAATGCCCATATACAATTCCAAAAGCCATCTTAGGAATATCACACTCCCTCACCTTCACTTGGTGGTATTCAGACCGAAGATCAATCTTAGAAAAGTGACTAGCCCCATGTTGTTGATCAAAAAGGTCATCAATCCTTGGTAGAGGGTAATTATTCTTTATAGTGACTCTATTGAGTTGCCTACAATCAATCACATTCTAAGGGAACCATCCCTTTTCTTTACAAACAACATGAACGCACCCCAAGGTGACTTACAAGGCCTTATGAAACCCTTCACCAACAAATACCTTAATTGATCCTTCAACTCCGCCGGAGCTATACAGTAAAGGGGAATGGAAATGGGTTGAGTATCAAGGTGGAGGTCTATACCAAAGTCTATCTCCATTTCGGGAGGAACACTGGGAAGCTCATCGAGAAAGACATCAAGAAACTCATTGACCATCAGAATCGACTCAATAGGAAGTACTTTGGACTCAACACGCTTAACTCTTACAAGGTGATAAATTCAACCCTTAGAAATCAATTTTTGGGCTTTAAGACAAGAAATAAATATACCCTTGACCACCACATTACAACTTTCCCACTTAGGGATGGGCTCATTAGGGAATTGAAACCTAACCTTGCAGGTTCTTCAATCAATGGAAGCATGATATGCATGTAAACAATCCATCCCAAGAATAATATCAAAATCCACCATGTCAAGTTCAACAAAATCAAAAGGCAAGACTTTATGCAATAAGAACATGGGACAATCTCTATAGACTCTTTTAGCAATAATGGACTCACCAACGGAGGTAGACACTTCATAAGGTTCACACAACAATTTGGGACACATATGCAGCTTATTGGCAATAAAAGGAGTAATGAAAGAAAGAGTGGCACCCATATCTATAAAAGCATACAAATCATGATAAAAAACCTTTAACATACTGGTAACAATATCGGTCACCTTATCCACTCCTTTCCTTCCTTGGAGAGCATAAAACCTATTTTGCCTTGGAGCACCCCCTTGTTGGACTCCCTTTGCCCTTTGACCCGCATTAGCACCTTGGCTTTGAGGATGACCATTTCTACCCTTGTTTTTAGAATGACCACAGTCAATAACCTTGTGACCCATCTCACCACAACCAAAGAAAGCATTAGAATTTTTCAAACATGGACCACCATGGTTTCTCCTACACTTTTGGCACTTAGGATGGTTCATCCCACCATTGCCACCTAGGAATCTTGGGTTAGACACCCTATCATTAGCAAACCTCTTGTTAAGAGCATTGGAGGACCCTTGGCCTTGGAACTTGTGGCCTTCTTTAGACTGACCACCCTTAGAACCTTGGAAGCCACCATCAAACCAAGCCCTATTGGAATCCCCACTTCTCCTCTTTCTAAGATTTTCACCTCAAGTTGTTCAACATATGTCATCATCCTAGACAAGTCCATATCGCTTACAAGCATTGCGGTACGACACTCCTCATTTACCAAGTCGGACACTACCGACACAAACTTGTTCATTATGGCTCTAAGGCCGACATCCAAATGAGGACCATACTTGGAAAGCTTGTTGAATTTGAGGGCATAATCCCTCCCACTCATGGAACCTTGCTTAAGATTCATGAAATCCAGTATTTTGGCCTCTATCAAATTGATAGGGAAGAACCAATCGAGAAAGGCGGCTTTGAACTCCTCCCAAGGAATACCATCTACATTTCTCCTCTCAAACTTCCATTGAACAAACCAAATTTGGGCCATACCCTTGAGTTGGTATACCGCTAATTCTGCCTTCTCCTCTAAATTTACCCAAATGATAGATAGCACCATATACACCTCATTGATGAACTCTTGGGAATCTTCCTCTTTCTTGGACCCATGAAGCTCCAGAGGGTTCATTCTTATGAAATCCCTCACCCTTGAGGCTGAAGTAGGAGCATGAGGAGCTTGAACCCCTTGGTTCATTTGGTTGGTAATAGGATGGGCCAACATTGTGATGGCATTCTGGAACTCATCTTGGGCTACCCCTCCATATCAAGGAGCTTGAGGAGTGGGATGAGCTGGTTTCTCCTTGGGTGTACAGGCTCTCCTTAGTCTTTCTCTTGGTAGCGGCATGATCTAGAAGAGCAAGGAGCATTTGTTAAAGGAAAAAGCCTTATCTTTACATCTAAAGCATGATATAGATCACGAAGAAGTGAAACATTTCCTAAAATGCCTCGTAGCCTCCCATTCATTGTTGTGGTTCTCTTTACAATCATGAATAAGACTCTACATGATGCGGTGTGTTGGATTTCTGAGGACCATTAGAAATCTGGTGCTTTGATACCAAGCTTGTCACGACCCAAGCCTAAGGCCTAGATTTGACACAGTGAATGGGAAATCTGAAGACAACCCAAATAAGCCTCTTAGCATATCATGTACACATCTGAAACTATCCCAAAAAGTGCTCAAAAATATGCCTCGGAAGTTCCCATAGTCATAGTTTTCATATATCTCAAAATCCATGTATGATATCAAAAATCTGACTTCATATTATTGTTTAGGGGGCAAAATTTAGTGGGAAATAGATCTAACCTCAATTTTAGAGCAATTGTAGCAAAATGTGATTTTTCCAAATTTGCGCAAAATAGTGGGGGTACGAGATGGTACTGCGACGCGGACCATCGCAGACCTATTTATTTTGTCGCTAGTTTTCTCACTTCAGTCCAAAGCTTTGGGGTCTTGGGCCTAAGCCTTCCCATGTGTAAAAACACCTATACTTAGCCATATTTCACCTTCATATCACACAAGACATTCCCCAATACTCTCTTAAAACACTTAGACAAATATTTCACCCAAAATTCAAGTGCCAAATCTCATTTCGAATCTAACGATTTCATTCAAGCTTCAAGTCTCCATTGAAATCTTCTTCAAGAAAATCCCCAAAATTGAGGTATGTTAATTTCAACCATTGCATCCATTCACCCTTGGTGCCCAACATTCCTTTTCTATATAAATTGCATGTTTCTAAGTTGATTTACTTATGGGTCTTACTGATCATGAATTTTACTATTAACTAAATTGGGGTTTCATAAAAGTGTAACTTTTTAAGCGTGTTTTGAGCTATGAATCTATGATCTATCTTGAGATTTGATGAAGGGTTTGATGTTTATGGCATGAGGGTACTACCATGTGTTGGTGAGTTGATTTATTTTTCAAGTTTTCTTGCATAAATTTTACTCTTGAATTGCATGGTTTACACTAGCATTACACACCCGCCAAGTATTTGATAAAATGTCCGGTTAGATTTCTTGAGTTTTTGGAGGCCTAATGCATGATATATGAGTTATGTGACTTTATGAAGATTAAAGGAAGGTATTTATGTGTTTATTTCATGAAAAGTATCTTTAGTGTTGCAAGTTGACCATAACGAAGTTGAGAGGTTCTCAAACACCTTGATGGGAGGTGGTAAACCCATTAACCAAGTTGAGGAGTTGGTACCTCAAACACCTTGATGGAAGGTGGTAAACCCATTAATCAAGTTGAGGGGTTAGTACCTCAAACACCTTAATAGGAGGTGGTAAACCCATTAAACAAGTTGAGGGGTTGATACCTCAAGCACTTCCAAGGGGTGGTTTACCTTGGATTCCAAGTGCTAAGTTGCTTGGTCTATGATTTATGGTCTCTTCTAGCACATGTACTATGTTTCTATATAAGCATGTTTTACTTGAAGCATTGATTATGCATGCCATGTTGCTAATATACTATCTCTTGCTTATGATTATGCATTTTGATTATGTTGCCTATCTATTATTGCCTTGCATCCTATATACTTAGTAAATTCAAATATACTAATGCATACTCTATGCCTATATGATGTTACCTTGTAGGAACTGGAGCTCCTCACAATCATCCTCATCCTCCAACTGGCTAGTACTATATTTTCAAAGTAAGTTTGGTGAGTCCTTAACTCCGGGGATGATATTTCTTATTCTTATGCTATGTAAAGACTCTCACTATCAATTTATATGCTTTTGACTATGAGGATGAGCCTGAAATGACCTTGAAAAGTGCAAGAAAATATCCCTCAGAAGGCCTGAAATTTTAAATTCCATATATCTCAAAACCCGTTTGTTATTTCAAAAATACAACTTCATATTCTTCTTTAAGGGGTCAAGATTAGGTGAAAAAGGTTCTAAGCCCAATTTAAGAGCAAAAGATTAGCAATTATGAAATTTCCAAATGTCGATTTCCAGTGGGGTTTTCGCATTGCCTTCGCGATGTGCCCCTGTATAATTTGGGGACTATTTTCTTTTAGTTCAGTCCAAGACTTCTAAGTCTTGGGCCTAAGTGTTCCCAAACATGTCTTTACTTATACTTAGCATATTTCACCCTCATATTACCCAAAACATTCCCCAGTACTCACTCAAACACTTAGTCATATTTTCACTCCCCAAAATCAAGTCCTAAACCCTCATCCCAAGCTAAGGTTCTCCTTTAAGGTTCTTTTTCAAGCTTCAAGTCTGCATCTCTAATCTTCACCAAGTTCATCTCGAAGCTAAGGTATATAGGTTTCTTTCATAGGTTCCTTTCACCCATGATACCCAAGACTCATTCTACTCAAATTGCATGATTTAAAGTTGATTACAAATGGGTCTTGCTACATACTATGTTAAAGCTATGTATAGTTATGACTATTTTGCCATGTTTGGTTAATGAATCTTTGATCTATTGTAAGACATGAGAAGGAGTTTTGATGTATATTGCTAAAGGGTATTGCAAGGTGTTGATTTATGGTTTTACAATATATTTTCTTATATGATTTCATCTCTATAATTCATGGTTTTATACTAGCATTACACGCCCTCTAAGTGTTTGATAAAATGTCCGGATGTGTGAGGAGTTGAAGGTCCCAAGCATGATGTATGACATGATTAACTATATGATGATGAAATGTTCTTATGTTTATGATATATATTCTATATGAAGTGTTACCTTAGACCATGCCTAATCCGAGGGTGTGGGGGAGAAATAAGAGCCCGAATAATCTTGTCAAGGGTTAGTACCTTGATAGCCAATCAAGGGGCTAGTGCCTTGATAATCGAGGTGGAGGTTTGCATTCATCCACCAAGGTGGGGGTTTGTACTCATTAACCGAGGTGGGGGTTTGTAATCGTCAACCATGTGAGGGGTTTGTACTTCGCCACTAGGGTGACAAAGTGAGATTATCATCAGCAATATGAGGGGTTTGTATCATACCACCAGGGTGATAGGGTGAGATCATCATCAACCAACCAAGGGTTTGTACTTGGGGAAGTCTATCTTGGTTTATTCTACATGTTTGATAACCTGTATTAGCATGAGTTATTCAAACATGTTTTACTTAAGCATTGAGCATACATGCCATATTGTTATATGATGTCTATTGCCTATTGTTATGCATTTTGATTATGATGCCTAACTCTTGTTGTATTGCATCCTACATACTTAGTACATTCAAAGGTACTAATGCATACTGTTTGCCTACATGATGTCACCATGTAGGAACCAGTACCCAAGCTGATCATCCTCCTCCTCCACATGGCTAGTTCGATACTACTCAAGCTAGTTAGTGAGTCTTCCAGTTTGAGGACCTTAGTCTATGTTGCTCTTATTATGTATTGAGACATTCTTCCTTATGTTTTATTTTGACTAAAAGGGTGAGCCCAGTTGCTTTGTCTTGGACTCCTCTCTTTTTTGTGTAATAGAGGTATTTGTTGGATAAGTTATGTATCTATGATATGAGATTTGAATCTTGTCTCTTGATTATGATACTGTGCAAACTTTTACCTAAGCCCCTTTTCCCCTAATCTTGCTCTTTAATGTCTTTTATATGCTTCCGCGACCAATGATGTGTAGTGAGAAGTTAAGAGGCTTATTTAAGGTCACTTCGGGTTTCCCATCTACTGTGACACGTATAGGCCCTAGGCTTGGGCCGCGACAACTTGGTATTAAAGCACAAGGTTGATAGATCCTTGGAGTCCAATACACCTCGTCAATTAGAGTCCTATTCATGGTCATAAAGCGTTCCATGACTATGAATAGGAGGCTATGAGATGTTTTAGAAAATGTTTCCCTTCTTTATGTTCTAAGTCGTGCTATAGAGTTGTGGTAAGTTTCTCAAGAATCGTTCTTTGCTATGCTAGTTCATGCCAAACACTTGAGGAAGATGGGCCCAAACTCTTGAGGAGCAACCTACCAATGGTGAGCTCCAGGGTACTCTCACTATGCTTGGCAAAGTTTTGACCAACCAAGTCAATCAAGGGGCCCAAGCCCCTCATACTACTACACTGGGAGCTAGGGTAAAAGATTTCCTGAGGATGAATCCTTCGGTATTCTATGGGTCAAAGGTGGATGAAGATCCACAAGAGTTTATTGATGATGTTTAAGAAATTTTGAATATCATGGGTGTTGGGCCAAATGAAAAGGTAGAGTTGGAGGCGTACCAACTCAAAGAGGTAGCTCAAATATGGTATGATCAATGGAGGGGGAAGAAGGCTAATGGTTATGTTTTGCTTTGGGAGGAGTTCAAATTGGCTTTCCTTATTCGGTTTTTCCCTATTGAGCTTAGGGAGGCTAATTTGGTGGAGTTCATGAACTTGAAATGAGGTTGTATGAGTTTGAGGGAGTATGCCCTCAGGTTTAATCAACTTTCAATATATGCTCCTCATTTGGTGGCCGATCCTAGATCTAGCATGAATAAATTTGTGATGGGAGTCTCTGACTTGGTGAGTGAAGAATACCGATCCATTTTGCTAGTTAGTGACATGGACTTGTCTCAGTTAATGACTTATGCCAAGCAAATAGAGGATGAAAAGTTGAGGAAGAGAAGCAAGCATGAGGCCATGAGGGCCCGATTTGAGGGTAAATTCCAAAAGGGTTCTAGATTTCATCAACGCCAAGGGCCTGCTCATGCTACTAATAGGGAGTTTGCCAATGACTTTTCTAGTCCTCAAGGTGTTGGTGGTGTGGCTCCTATTGATGGGTTTCCTAAATGTGGAAGGAATCAGAGAGGCCCATGTTTGAAAGATTCTAATGCATTCTTTGGTTGTGGGGAGCTTGGGCAAAAAAAGGTAGATTGTCCAAGAAACCATGGCAAAGTCTGGGGTGCTAATGCGGTCTAATTGGGTAGAGGTGGTCCTCAAGGTGGTGCCCCAAGGAACAATCGGTTTTATGCTCTACATTGGAGATAAGGGGTTGGTGAGGTCCCCAATGTTGTTACCGGTATGTTGAAAATAGTTGACTTTGATATATATTCTTTGATTGATCGGGGTGCCACTCTTCCCTTTGTTACCTTTATTTTGCTAAAAAGTTCCATTTTGTTCCTGAGTTATTGCATGAATCATATAAAGTGTCTACTCCTATTGGTTCCTCTATTGTTGCTAGGAATATTTATAGGAATTTTCCTTTTGCATTTTGCATAAGTTGTTGTCTTATGATATTGTTGAATTAGACATGGTAGATTTTGATGTCATTCTTGGGATGTATTCATTGCATGACTACTATACTTCTATTGATTGTAGAACCCATTGGGTCAAGTTTCAATTTCCAAATGAATCCGTCCTTTAGTGGGAGAGTCAAGATCTGGTGGTCAAGGGTAGATTCATTTCATGCATTTAAGATCATAATTTGATATCTAAGGGATATCTTTACCATCTTGTGAGGGTTAAAGACGTAGAGTCCAAAGTCCCTTCCATTGAGTCGATTCCGATTGTAAACAAGTTTCTTGATGTCTTCCCAAATGATCTTCTTGGTGTCCCTCCCAAAGGTGAGATTGATTTTGGCATAGATCTCCTTCCTGATACCCAACCTATCTCCATTGCCCCTTACAGTGGCGGAGTTGAAGGAGTTAAGGAACAATGGAAAGATTTGTTGGAGAAGGGATTTATTAGACCTAGTCAATCACCTTGGGGTGCTTTGGTGTTATTTGTGAAATAGAAGGATGGGTCACTTAAAATGTGCGTTGACTACCAGCAACTCAATAGGGTCACTATAAAGAATAGATATCCTCTTCCAAGAATTGATGACTTGTTTGACCAA
>JAOTQR010148209.1:0-19584 GCA_025774065.1 Solanum ossicruentum
CCCAAAGTATAACTAAAGGTGGTCTCTTATTCTACACTAGTGCATGGTTTCATTTGAGTTGTTATTTCATATATAGTCTTGCTACCTTACATATTCAGTACATTATCTCATACTGAGTCCCTTTTGGGGACCTGCATTTCATTCTACAGGTACAGGTACTGCAAGATCTCCCCAGTAGGAGTAAAGGATATTCAGCTGCTATTTCCCAACTCCAGGTTGTTCCGAAGTTTTGAGTGTGTTTAGAGTTTACGTATTTGCATTATACAGTTAATTCAGATGAGGCTTTTCCCGAGCATATGTAGATACTTTCTCTTGTTAGAGGCTTTGTAGACTGTGTAAACTAAGGTGTGGTCATGTCTCGTACTCTAGACATCGTGGCCCCAATGGCCGAGCTATACACATCTCCTTTTAGCTTGTTAATATCGTTTATCTCCTTAGGAACATGCCAAACATAGATATTACTTATAATATGTATGCAAAACGTATAAATATAGATTGATTCTCGGCAATGGGTACCAGTCCGCCGTAACCGAACTTTGGGGTGTGACACTTTCTTGGTCATGTAGTGTCAGGTGAAAGTATTTAGGTTGACCCAAAGAAAGCTGAGGTTGTTAAGAATTGGCCTAGACCATGCACTACTTCAGATATTAGAAGTTTCCTTAGGTTGGCTAGTTTTTATAGGAGTATTGTTGAAGATTTCTCATATATTGGATCTCCATTAACCAAGTTGACTCAAATGAAGGCCAATTTCATATGGTCGGATGAATATGACAAGAAGTTTCAAAGATTGGCTTACTTCGATTCCTGTTTTGACTATACTAGTTGTCTTAGATGGGTTTGCGGTATATTGTGATGCTTCTCGAATTGGGTTGGGTTGTGTTCTTATACTATATGGTAAGGTGATAGCTTATGCATCGAGGCAATTGAAGGTGCATGAACATAATTATTCGACTCATGATCTTGAGCTAGCAGCTGTGGTGTTTGCTTTAAAGATTTAGAGACACTATTCGTATGGGGCACATTTGACGTTTTCACTGATCATAAGAGTTTGCAATATGTGGGCACCCAAAGGGATCTTAACTTGAGTCAAAGAAGGTGGTTGGAACACCTTAAGGGCTATGACATTAGTGTTCAATATCATCCCAGTAAGACAAATATTGTAGTCGATGCTCTTAGTAGACGATCTATGGGGAGTATAGCTCATGTTGATAGAAAGAAAGATTTTGTAAAAAAAATGTTCACCATCTGACTAGCTTGGGTGTTAGGCTGGCTGACTCTAATAAGGGTGGTATTCATGTTCAAAATGGGGTTGAGTCTTCTGTGGTTGTTGATGTCAAGGCCAAGCAAGATTTATACCCATCATTGATTGAGTTAAAGAAGTTGGTTGTCGAAAAGAAGATAGAGGTTTTCTCCCATGGGGGAGATAGTGTGCTGGGTACTAAGATCGATTGCGTGTTCCAAATGTTCATGATCTTTGGAAGGTGATCATGAGAGAAGCCCAAACTCTCATTATTCTATTCATGCTGGATCCACCAAAATGTATCAGGACTTAAGGGAAGTGCATTGGTGGCATGGTATGAAGAAAGATATAGCCAAGTTTGTATCTGATTGCGCTAATTGTCAATAAGTGAAGGTAGAGCATCAAAGACCTAGTGGTTTGGCTCAAGATATTGAGATTCCTTCTTGGAAGTGGGAAGATGTGAACATGGACTTTGTGGTTGGTTCCCTAAACCCAGAAGCAATTTGATTCAATTTGGGTTATTGTTGATCGGATGACTACACCAGCTCATTTACTACCGATCAAGACTACCTTTAATCCCAACGATTAATCGAGGTAGTATATCTAAGAGTTGGTGAGGTTGCATGGTGTACCTAGGTCTATCATATTGGATCGTCAAACCTAATTTACTTCCCACTTTTGGAAGTTTTTTAAAAGAGGGCTTAGTACCAAGGTGAAGTACTGCTTTTCATCCTCAAATTGATGGACAAGCTGAAAGGGCAATTCAAACTTTGGAGGTCACGTTAAGGGTTTGTGTGTTCGAATTCAAAGGTAATTGGGATAATCATCTACCACTTACTAAGTTTGCTTATGACAATATCTTTCATGCAAGCATTGGTATGGCTCTGTTTGAGGCTTTATATGGTAGGAGATTTAGATCTGCTGTGGGGTGGTTTGAGTTGGGAGAGATTGATTAGGGAGAGGTTGAAAATGGCTCAAAGTCGCCAAAATTCTTATTTGGATGTTAGAAAGAGGGATCTTGAGTTTCATGTCACCTAAAGCTACACCTCTCTTTTGAGGCTAAAGTGGTCATTGTCAAGATATAGAACCTGACCAAGGTTAGGGTTAAACCCAAGGGAATATGGTAGACTTAGAAGAATTAAATGTTGAAAGTTGGATTACTAACAAACATATCCCCCCCAAAACAGGTGGGGTAGATAATAACTAATGAAAGTGATGCTAAACAAAAACAATTGTTTAACCAGTATGGACAGAAACTAGGGTATTGTGTTCCCCATGGTTCCCTAACTTAGTATCACTAGATAATCGAATTCTCTTCTAGTGTATAGCATGTAGAATTATAAGTTAAGTTTACCAAACCCTTTGCCCGAGGTGAGAGGTGAATTTCACTACGTGACTTGGTCCATCCGTGCAGTGTGACATTACTAACCCTTACCTATTGTCAAGTACAACCTGCACTTAGCCTAGTTCGGTTGATTAGATGGGAAACATTGATCGAATCCTAATACTTAATCTCTTTTACTACTCAATACTACCTTGGTCCAGTCAATAACACTAGGCAGATTCTAATGTTGGCCACCACTAGAAAACATGCAAAACAAAGAAAATTAATGAATACATACATGCACATTTTTCAATTAGTACAAATTATCCAATAATACCTTTTTAGTTCTTCATGATTCCCACAACCCTAGTTGTGGATTTAGCTGTAACATAATAGAGCACTTACACAATTTAATTGAGCATAAGAAAATCTAATAAGATTATAATTGCAAGATGAAATTAAAGTGTACAAGTGTTTCTCAAACTCTCCAATATTTTTTTCTACTGTTTCTAGTCTAACTTCGCTGACTCTTTGAACTCTCTAAGATAAATCACCTAAAAGCCTATTTGCAATGTTTAAAATACAAGTCCTAAATAAAATAGGATAATAGGGTTAGCACGCTTCATGAGATGCACTATGGGCTACATAGTGATTTACAGCCTGTAGTTAGCTTTCGCACTTTCTTGCTTTAATTCTGGACTTGGCTTCTACGAAACGCCTCTATGGCCTGTAAAAGGGTCTATGGTCCATAGGGGGTTTCGTTTGATGAAACATCAAAAAGTCCTTCTTCTCTGATCCTTAAGGTATGAGACTTGATCTACGACTCATAAAGTGTTCCATAACTAGTCTGCATGTTCGTAGACCAAACTTCAAAAATCCACCCTTTAGTGGAATTGCACACGAAACCTCTTTCGCTACTTGTATAATACTCTATGGTTCGTAAAGGGCCTCGTGGATCCTCGAAATTAGCAACTTCTCCATATTTTTCCCAAAATCAATGCCAACGCTGAAATCCTGCAAAATAAACACAAAAACACATCAAACCTACTAACATCGCATTGAGAACACACAAAATTCCAAGTTTTATGCATCAAAAGTGTTGTATTTTGACAACACATCGACACTCTCAACTTAAAATTGTTGCTTATCCTTAAGCAATAGACTCAATCTTTATACACAGTATACTAATGCATAGACCTCAATCTAATGGCATACACCTCATTAAACTTAAGCACATATACCCATACCACTTTTCAAAACACAATCAGATAGCAATCCAGCAAACCAATACAAACTAATGCATACGATAATGCAACTATGACAAGTAAGGCACTATCAACAACCCATGATCACTGAATAAGTTTAATGTTAACAATGCAATGCAAGTGCTCTCACAGAAAGAAGTCCCATATCTCACCCTCAATGATGTTTTCATGTTTAACCTTGGGACTTGCAAAATCACTCACTCTAACAAAAGACATTCAAGTATCATGCTCAATACCATATGCTTTCCCCTATACTCATGATAAGACCATTGACTACTTGGACTAGGATTACTTTAGGACTTTATAGGCTTGTAAATAGGCTTAGGGGGACCTTGGTATGATATTTTGGGAAGATAGTGACTAAAGGCCCTCCTTGACACTGTATTTTTCTGCACTTTTGCCCACCCACCACTATTGCTTTTCATTCCATTCTCCCTTTCTCCCATTTTAAGCTTTTCTCAGTGCTTTGTTTTCATTTCTCAGCTTTTTGCCTTGCTTTTACTCTTCTTATTTTCTTTTTAGCTCATAACTAAGGCATTACTCCTTTTTCTTGCATCCAGTACATGATTTTTCTCCTTTTCCCCATATCACTAACTTTTCCCCCCATTGTGTTTTTTATCCTAACACTAGCCATCCTCAACTTAGACTTTTGGCCTAAGTTGAGGTGCACGGTATCCAATCCTCAAAACCAAGGCTACTTTGGGTTGCCACCCTCAAACTTAGGCTTTTTTTCTTTAGTCAAGGTGCATATTATTGAAGGAAGGACTAGGGCCAATTTTAGGATTTTACAACTAGTAAGGCTAGGCCACTTAGGTTTTTACAAAGAAGAGGTACATGTCTGGTTCAAGCATTAGGATTAAGGGATATTCTACACATTTGGTTGGTAATTTAGGTTAAGTGGACTATTATAAACAATGGCCTAAGATCCTTTCCTAATCCAACTAATTTACATTCTATATAAGAGTAATATGGCAAGTTATGAATTGAAACATAGTATATGAATTTAGCAAATACTCTTAGATCATATGGAACTGATTACATTATCAATAAAATACTCTTAGATCATGCTTTTAATCTCAATTCTATCCTCACTTATCAAAACAAATGTTGTCAACACACTTAACCATGCATGGTTGCTATCCAGACTAACTACTTAAAAATTTTGGTGGGTATCATTTTTCACAAAACACACAAAAACATACATATGCCACAGGTTAGACTACAAGATGTTACAAAAACTACATAAACATCCTAAACATGCTAGTTTAATATAAAATAAATATCCATGGGGAAAAAGAACACAGATACAAAAACCGCTAGGATTCAAAAATTGGGGTAGTTATAGGACAAGGCTACTCAGACTTCACTGAGGTGCATAACTACCCACACCCCATCGAAAGAGGTGCATTATACTCAATCCACACAACCAAAACAAAATAAAGCACTGGGGTCAAAAGACATACCTGGGCACCTAAGCATCGGTGTGTGGCTTAGTTTGACCACCCTCAACTAGCGTGGTGGCCTCTTTAGTAGTAGCACCATGACCGGAGGGGTCAAAACCCCTCACCTACTCAAATGCATGAGCCTGTCATAGCTGCTCCTACTATTGTCTTGACTACCTCAAGATAAGGTCAAGCTCCTCCTACTCTATCAACTCCGTATATAATCGTATGCCATTTGGATCATGATTAGTGTTAGGCCTTTTCCTATTGCAAGGTTGTGTGTGCTCCTCCAGAGCAAATAGATCCACCACCTACACCGGAGGTGTAGTCTCTGGTAGTGTCACTGGTGCTGCTAACACTGTTGTCATGTTATCTCGGAGTCACTGGATCTCTATTTGTATGGCCGTCATATCTATTAGCCTGGCCATGCTTAAACTCTGGTGGACCCTTATTTCGAAGGCATCAATGCAAGCATCCATGGTGAAAAGACAGTCCTAAAAAGCAGCAACTATGTATGCCTTCCTGTGGCCCTCAGACTTTGTGATGGCCTGGTGGACCCAAGGCCTGATCTACTTAACTAACTGAGCCATGGCCTGAATAGACACTGCAGACAGATAAACTATGCATGTAGCTGCTGTTTGTAATGAAGTTGACTATGGTTCAGGAGTAGTAGCAGTAGGCCCCCTCTCTTCATCTGCCTTAGTATGTGGAGGCCTCTCCTCTGTAGCCACAACAACGGTGGTGGTGAATGGAAACTCAGCCGATAGCACTAGAGCGAACATCTTTGGCATGGAGCTAGCTAGTGCTCTGCTTGCCAGAGTGCTATCGGGTTCTCCTCAGCCTTAATCAGGCTGGAATCCAGTGTATGTTGGACCTCGATCAGTGAGTCCAACTGGTGTAAACTCTCCACACCTAATTCTAGATAGAGTTTGTATATCAAGCATGGAAAGGGGATGGAGGTAGACCTCTTCAAAACTGCCTCATGGATCTGCTCAGTGTCCTAATCTATCTCTTAGCTAGCTAAGATGCTGGCAACCAGCACTGCATGCTCCGACATCAAAGTATTATCTTCAAGCATTGGCCAGATACCTGATTTGACAACTGCCTACCGAAATTTGGTGGGGAAATTGAGGGAAGCCTTCACAATAAGCTCTGAGTGAGTGGCTACCCATGCAGGCTCAAGACCCTGCTCAGTAATCAAACTGGCCACCCATCTTATCAAACCGACTCTACGGTCTGCATCTCTCAATAGGCTCAAGTCTCTGGTCTTCCCAACTCTGTGGTCGAACTCTACTGTGGATCTGGGGGTAGGGAATGTCGGCCCAAATAATATGCAACAGATGGTGGTCTTCGAGATGTCCATCTGCCAGCCCCTCACTTTGGTCTGCGTCGATCTGGGCTGAGCGAGGGGATTCTTCCCCTTAGGAAGAGTGCTTTGAATGGGGGCTACATAAGATTCATACAACTCCCTCACCATGGTCGGGGAGGCCCGTAAGGAAGGTTACTTATTCGAAATGGGAGGCCATAATGAGAAGTATATGGTTTACCCTTGGCAAGTAGACCACCTCTTTTTAAATGTGGTTATAACATTGGGATTCCAAGTAATATCTCGCTTGATCTTATATGTCAGTTAAAGTCTCATCCCCTCTTTGTGTAAGCATTATGGCATTGCATGCATCATGGATTTCATGGCATATTATTGTATTACTCTTCTTTGCTATATATCTCTTTCTATATATGTGTCTTTGCCATCTAACATTAAATGCAGGTTTAACAAGTTCATATACATTACATTCCCGCATACCTAGTACATTCAAAGGTACTAAAGCATATTTTTTTTCCTACATGATCTAACCATGTAGCGAGTAGAACTACCTTCGTCCCTTATTTGATAACTAGATCAGATTTTAGAAAGTATTGTGGTGAGTCTTATCTTCCAAGGGCAAGCCACCATCTATCTACCTTATGTTGCTACTATTTATGCTATTTACTTTGATGGGGAACCCGGGACATGTCTTGGCCCCCATCCTATTTTATGAACAGAGGAATGATTGGACATCATGTAGACTCTTGTACGGATATATGCTATGTGTTGTTATTTGGAGATTATGATTATGGATATCTATTGGACATGGTTATTATGATTTGATTATGGGTATTATGCTATGGATTTATGTGATGATGTGGAAATGTGGAAGGTCCTAAGTCCTATTTTGCCTCCATAGAGTGAGTCATACTTACCCTCCCCATAGTCCTATGTGCTATGTGTTATGCGAATCCATGCAAATCCCTATCCCTATAATATCCCCATTTAATGAGTCATACTTTCCCATCTCTTAGAACTATGTGTTTACTATCTCTTGTATGCTTCCAAACTGATTATGTGAATTTGGATACTTTGAGGCTTTGTTGGGGAACTCTCGGGTTCCCATTCACCATGTCACTCCTATACCCTAGGTCCGGATAGTGACACTAACAAATAGGCCCATGAAATCTCTTCCCCAAACATCAAACAGTTCAATCACCATAATGGGGTTTAGAGGGAGCCCGTTCTTGTGGGAAACATCACCTTCTCTCTGGCATTTATCACAAGCCTTTGTGTAGTCATATCCATCTTGGTGGACAAGATCGTTTATGTTGTCTTAATTCCACTATCATGCCCACCCACCAAGGATGAGTTGCAAGCCTCTAAAATGCTTATCATTTCCACCTCAGAAATGTAGAGATAAATAATCCCATCCGCACAGACACGGAACAAATATAGATCATCCTAGAAAAATTTCTTTACATCAGACATAAACTTACAGCACTAGTAAGTAGTAAAGTGGGGTGAACAATAAAACTAACCAAATAGTTTGCATAATCTGCAAACAACGGTATTAAGTCATGAGCATTACCATAGCCTTATAGATGATGTTCACACTCTAATAAGTAAGCAGTCACTGTAAGCAATTAACCTAAGCAAAGGTCAGGATCGAATCCAAAGGGAATACAGGGCTTGACTACAAGAATTCACTTTCAATATTTTTAGTATTTATGACTTAAATCTCTAAATTGGGTGGGGGGAGGCGTTTGTGATTTAAAAAAACAAAAGTAAAATAGAACACTATGTTATTATATGAAAGAACACACAAATTTAGGGACAACTTGGGAATTGTGTTCCCCATGGTTCGTTGACTCAATTACCTTAGACAACATGGCTATAATTGGGAATCCACATGCAGGATGGTAACTTAGGTTCTTCTAGTCCTCTTGTGAAGGTGAAGGTCAAATTTAACCATGGCGCGTGGTCGGCAACCATGGCATGCCAACTAACCATACCCATTGTCCCAGTCAACCTCCCCTTGATCAGGTTTGGTGGATTATATGAGAACACATCAATTGAATCCTTTCATTTACTTCCTTTTTCCTATTCGACACTACCTTGGTCAGAATTGTGATAGTAGGCGGGGTTTGGTGTTGGCCACCACCAAAAAACAATCATAATGAAGAGAAATAGACAATCCACACAAAACCCCAATCATAGAAATGCACAAACCTAGGTCATCTCAAGTCAACAACCCATGGTTCCGACAACCCCAAGTTGTGGTGCTTAGCTACTCATGGCAAAGGCAAAACCAAAAAGAATGCAAATACAATACATAGTTTAGAATTTTACCCAAAGAAATGAAGATAGATAATACCACAAGTTGCAAACCACAAGCTTAATAGATGGAGAATGAATACAACATAAGATTCACAATCTCCAAAAAAGGGTTTTCCAATAGAAAATGAGAATCTACACTAAAAACCTTAAAATATTCTAGAGAGAATATTCAATGTCTCAAGGCTAGAATCACCTTTAAAATAAACCCTTACATAAAGTATTTATAGCATTTACAAATTTAACCCTAAAAATTGCACAGAAATGACAGCTGGCAGTAGGTACATCCTACAGGTACGACTCGTAGGGTGACTTATGAGTCATAATCGGGGTCTCATATTAGGAATTTGGTATTTTGAACTTGACTGTTACAACCCAATGGTATGAGTCATTGTTTGGGATACGACTCATATGGTCCTCTCGTATCCTAAGCCTTTAGTTTTTAGTCCAAAACTTTGGTTCTCTGTTTCTTACTATGAGTCCACCTAAACGAGTCATAGTGAGACATACTACTCGTAGGTGGCCTCATAAGGCTGACCTTCACTTAGCAAAATTTTGATTTGTGCTCTCGATTTCTTGTTATGAGATTACCCTACGACTCGTAACTTGGGCTACGACTTATAGGTAAGCTCGTATGTCCTGCACTTCAGCAAAATCTACAATTTTCATCCAAAAATCATGCCAACCTACCTTTATTGGAATAAAAACACAAAAATAATAAAAATGTCGCACTAAGAACTCACAAAATCCCTTGTTTTAGGCATCAAATGTGCTGCATTTTGATAGCACATCAACATCCTCAACTTAGAACTATTGCTTGTCCTCAAGAGATGACTCAATCTAAGCAGACAAGTAGAAACACATAGTAGTTATACCAATGACATATACATCATTTACTCTAATTCAGGTTCCCAAGATTCATTTTCAAAACTAGATTGCAAAGCTATTAGGCAAAACAAAAACACAAGGAGGCATCTAGGAATCTAACTATGATAAGCTAAGGAGCATCAACCATCCGCAATCACTGGGTTAGTCATATGCTAATCAAGCAGTTGAAATCCCCTCACAGAAAAGAAGTCCCTCTTACTCACTCAAAAAGAATTTAGAATTCAGGGACTGAGCAAGCATTCTCACTCTCACAAATGAAATCCATGCAAAATGACTAACACCATAGGCTTGCCTCTATACTAAACTTTCGGTTAGTGACAAAGTGGATTTGGATCACTTTAGGACTTAATGGCTTGTAGCATAGGCTCATAGGGCTTTGGTATGGCATTTTAGGTATGTAGTGACTCGAAGCTATCCTTGAATCATGTTTACCTACACCTTTACCTTCATAGCGAACCATGTTCACTAAACCCACCCTTATTCTCCTACTTCAAGCTTTCCTCGGGCGCTTTCTTTCTCTTTTTTATCTGTGCCTTATTTTTGAACTCATTTTTGCAATTCTCTTCAATCCAAGACACTTTTCTTTTGCTTTTCCTCACCCGACTCATAGATTTTCATTTCTTTCATTATTTCCCAACTAACCACCTTATTTTCATTACTTTACCAACACAAAGGCCACCTTAACTTAGGCTTTTAGCCTGAGGTGAAGTACACAATATCTATTCCCCATATTAGGGACACCATTTGTAGCCACCCTCAACTTAGGCTTTCAGCCTCAATCAAGGTTCACATGTTCAAGGATAGACCA
This sequence comes from Solanum ossicruentum, assembly GCA_025774065.1. Lineage (NCBI taxonomy): Eukaryota > Viridiplantae > Streptophyta > Magnoliopsida > Solanales > Solanaceae > Solanum > Solanum ossicruentum. Next base: position 10,611 of record JAOTQR010148209.1, read on the forward strand.
AGGCCCATACCAAGATATTTGATAAAATATGGCTAAGCTAGCTAGGTATCAAGAAAGAATGACTGCATGAGAGGCTTAACCATTTGGAGTAAGGGGTTTACTAACATATTTGGTAGGTCATTTAGGCAAAAGTGGGCTTACTAGAACAACAAAGGACTAACATCCCTTCCAAATTAACCACATCACCAAATTGATCTTAGAGTAAAAAGGCATATTCTGAGTCCAAAAATGATACATGAACACGACAAATTAAGCTCACAACACATGGCATTTCACACAGAATAATGTATAGACTCATAGGTCATGCTTCAAGCCTCAACTTACCTTTTCATTATCAGAACAAACATCACCAGGCAATCAATATGCATGATTGCATTAATAACCAACAATCTCAAAAGTTTTGAGGGTACCAAATTTTCATCCAAATTTAAAAAGCTTTTAAAGACTATGTATATGCCAAAAGATAATACTATTATTTGTCTACCAATTAACTATACTACCTAGACACGCTGGTTCAACATAAATTAAAACATCCACAAGAAAAAAAAACCCGACTAGAAAACCTTAGGATAAAATTTAGGGGAAGTTATGTACTCGAGGCTACTCAGACTTCACCTTAATCCATAACTTCCCACACCCTACCAAAAAAGAATAATTTATCCTCAAAGTAAAGACATATAGAAGAGATAAAAGGGCCATACCTTGGGTAACCTCCCAGGAAGCGCCTGATTTATTTTCGTGGCACGAGAGGATGCTTTTTGTTACTCATGTCTCTTCAAGGTACCAATCTTCCACTATCTTGATTTCTTCCATGTCACCTATGTGCAGTTTGACCATCTGGCCATTGACCTTGAAGATTTTACCATCCCTGCTTTTAACTCGATGGCTCCATGACTAAATACCTGGACCACCCACAAGGGTCCCATCCACTTTGATATGAGTTTTCCCTGGAAACCACTTTAACCTAGAGTTATAAAGCAACACCATGTCTCCTGGAGTAAATTGGTGGTTCTCAATTCTGCTATCATGCTGAATTTTCATTTTCTTTGCTTGTACAAGGCAAAGCTCTCATATGCTCGCAACCTAATCTCATCAAGTTCATTTACATATATTAACTTGGATGTGGCTGCTTCATTCCAGTCTAGATTTAGCTTCTTTAGTGCCCATAGTGCCTTGTTCTCAAGTTCAACTGGCAGGAGACAAGCTTTCCCAAACACCAATTGATACGAAGACATCCCAATTGGTGTTTTGAAAGCCATGTGGTAAGGCCTCAAGGTATAATCCAACTTCCTCAACTAATCAGTGCAATTCACATTCATATTCTTGGACAAGATTTTCTTTATTTCTATATTTAACACTTCCACTTGCCCACTCATTTGGGGATGGTAAGGGGTCGCCACCTAGTGCTTTACCCCATACCTTTTAAGGAGAGCTTTGAACAGTCCATTGCAAAAGTGAGAACCTCTATCACTGATGATTACTCGAGGTGTGCCAAACCTGGAGAAAATATTTCGTTGAAGAAATCTAATAATACTTTTTCCCTCGTTGTTTGGTAAGGCTATGGCCTCTACCAATTTAGAGACATAATCGACTGCAACTAGGATATACTTATTACCATGACAGCTAACAAAGGGTCCCTTAAAGTCGATGCCCGAAACATCGAATAACTCGATCACAAAAATATGATTGAGAGAAAGTTCGTCCCTTCACGAAACTCTACCCTCTCTTTGTCATCTATCACAAGACTTAACATAATCATGGGTGTCCTGATGTATAGATGACCAATAGTAGCCACATTGTAATACCTTTTACGTAGTTCGAGTTCCAATGTGATGGCCACCCACCAATGATGAGTGGCATGCTTCAAGAATACTCATCATTTCCATTTTTGGAACACATCTACGGATGATCCCATCCATACAAATTTGAAATGAATATGGATTATCCCAAAAGAATTTCTTCACATAGTGCATGAACTTGCGACACTAATGGTTGTTCAAATCAGAAGGCACTATATCACTCACTAAGTAATTAGCATAGTCTGCAAACGATGGTATAATATCATGTGAGGCCACCAAAATCCTTTCATCAGGGAAGGAGTTATTGATGTCAAGACCATCATCAAACTTCACCATAGCTTCATTTTCTAACCTAGAAAGATGGTTGGCTACCTGATTTTTTGAGCCCTTTATGTCAATCATATCAAAATTGAATTCTTGCAAGAGGAGTACCCATCTGATCAGTCATGATTTTGCATCCTTTTTAGCCATCATATATTTGACGCTGCGTGATTTGTCTGCACTATCACCTTAGCTCCCAACAAGTATGAACGAAATTTTTCAATGGCAAAAACAAAGGCAAGGAATTCTTGTTCAGTGACAGTATAAGTTTTCTGATCCATATTAAGTGCCTTAATAGCATTGTAGATAGGATACAAAATGCTCTCCCTACCCTACCCCAGCACTACACCTAGCGCAACCCCACTTGCATCACACATTAGTTCAAAGGGTTTTGACCAATCTGGAGCCACAATAATGGGTGTCTAAGTCAACCTTCTTTTTAGTTATGTAAAGGCTTACATGCATTCATCATCGAACATAAACATGGCATCTTTCTCCAACAACTTGCACAAGAGTTATGAGATCTTGGAAAAATCCTTTGAATCGACCATAGAACCCTGCATGACCAAAAAAACTCCAGATGCCTTTTATAGAAATTTGTGGTGGCAGTTTCCTGATAACCTCGATTTTTGCTTTATCCACCTCAATTCCCTTGCCTGAAATTCTGTGACTAAGCATAATTCCTTCTTTGACCAAAAAAATGATATTTCTTCCAATTCAGCACTAGGTGACTTTCAACACACCTCCGCAACACATCATGCAGATGTAGCAAGCACTCTTTAATAGACTGGCCAACAACACTAAAATCATCCATGAACACCTCATTAGTGTTGTCAACCATGTTTGAGAAAATAGACTACATGCATCTTTGAAATGTTGCTGGAGCATTACATAGTCCAAAAGAACATTCTCTTAATGAAAAGGTGTCATATGGGCATGTGAAAGTTGTCTTCTCTTGATCTTTAGGAGCAATAGTAATTTGATTATACTTGGAATATCCATCAAGAAAGCAATACCATCCCTTCTCTGTAAGTCTGTCAAGCATTCGATCTATGAAGGGAATAGGAATATGATCTTTCTCGGTAGAAGCACTAAATTTTCTATAATCCATACACACTCTCCATCTGGTGACTTGTCACATGGGAATCAACTCAGTTTTCGCATTAGGAACCACTGTGATGAATCCCTTCTTTGGAACACACTGTACTGGACTAACCCATTTACTGTCAGCGATCAGGTAGATTACTTTTGTGTCCAACCACTTGATGATTTCTTTCCGCACAACCTCTTGCATAGGGGGGTTTAACCGTCTCTGATGTTCTATAGTCGGTTTATGATCCTTAACTAGTTGAATCTTATGAGTGCATATTGCAGGGGGTATGAAAATGATATCTGTAATTGTCCATCTAATAGACCTTTTGAATTGCATAAGAATGGAGATGAGGGCCTCTATTTGGACCAACCTTAAATCAGCTGCAATTATGACAGGTAGTATGAGGTTTTCTCACAAGTACGCATATTTCAAATGTGCTGGTAGTGCCTTTAACTCTAAATCAGGTGGGACTTATATAGAAGGTTTTATAGTGGAGTTTTCCTATTGCATAAGTCTAACTCCAACCTTGCCTGTGGTCTAGGCCCAAATGACACTCCAAGAGCGTTTACCGCTACCTCATAATCAAGAATGCTTTCACTATCAAAATTCATCAACACAACTGCCAAAGGTTCGACTCCTAACCTCAACTCAACTAGGATCTCCACTCTATCATCCTCACTCATTTCAATCATTGAGATGACCTGAAACTCACAACTCTTTCTATCTTGTCAGCACACTTAAAACACAATCTCCTCTTCACCAAGTCTGAAAGTAAACAAACCCTTTTCCATATCAACCAACATGCGACCAGTGGCTAAGAAAGGTCTCCTTAAGATGATAAGAACTGCAAAATCAACCTTACAGTAAAGTATAATAAAATTTGCGGGAAATATAAATTTATCTACCTTGACCAGCACATCATATAGCATCCCCACAGGCTTCTTGACTGTTTTATATGCCATTAGCAACCGCATCTTTGTAGGGACAAGGGTGCCCAAGCCGAGCCTTTTGAATATAGCAAGAGGCATTAGGTTAATGTTGTCTCCCAAATCAAATAGCGCTTTGGCAAATGCAAGTTCCCCAACAGTGCATGGAATGGTGAATGCACCCAGATCTTCACACTTCTGCACTAAAGACACTATGGTCATAGAACTACAATGTTGAAAATCTTGGGAGAGGTCCTGGCTAACTTTTTGATTCTCCTTGAATAGATCTTTCATCCATTTAGCATACGCAGGCATACTCTCAAGATCTTCAACCAAAGGGATATCCACTGGCAACTTCTTAAGCATTGTTAAGAACTGTTCAAACTTACCTTCCTCTTTTCTTTTCCCAAGCCTTTGGGGAAAAGGCAGAGGGGGCATTGGAAAGGTTTATATTTCTTTGTTTGCTCTTTTGTACTGTGTGTTTTGGTCTCTTTATTTACCCTGTTCTTACGACTTCCATCTATAACCTCGGTTACTGGTGGATTGGCGGGGTTTGTACCACTATGAGTCATGACTGCCATATAATGCACTTCGATTTTAGGATTTTGAACCGTGTTGTTTGATAAGGTGTCCTTTTGGTGTTGGTTCAATTACGAAGAAACTTGCCCAATTGTTATTCTGACTGCTTAATTGCAATAGAGTGAGACTCTATCTTCTGGTTAATGCTCTAAATATCCATTTTCATCCCCTTCAAGGTCTTCTCTTGGTGATTGGCTCTCTTCAATAATTTTTCAAACATCTCTTCAATCCTAGAGTTACTTGACCCGGCATCACGGTTGTGAGGTGGCACATAAGGAACTTCCTATAGCCATATCTTCTTCCCCATTTAGCATCTGATACTCTTTCCCTTTCATAGTAGCCACTTCGGTTCTCTCTATATGCACCATCACAACTGTAGTTCTGAGCTTGATTCCCAGAATCTTGCCTCCAATACTCCAAATTGGACCTTTGGGGGTTGTTTCAGAAACTCGCCGCTTGGTTGTTCATGAAGCAAGCATCCTCGTCAAAGAATGGATCTTCATACATGGGCATCTTCAGAGGTTGGTGGGTCACTACCTGAATACATTCTTGAATTTTCTTTAAGACCAAGTCCATGCTTGTGCGAATTTGAGCAAGTTGCTCCATGATTTTCTTATTGACCTTTGCTTGCTCATTGTTGGTGTTGACCGCACAAGAAGTTTTCATTGCAACTCGCTCTCTTTGACCCCATGCTCTATTGGTTTTAACCACTTGCTCTATCCTAGCGGCTATCAATGCAAAAGGTTGGTCCAGAAATATGCCTCCCATGATTGTGTCAACACAATCTTGACTAGCCCGATAGAAAATCTCAACCAAGGCATCATCCACAATATTATGATCGAGGACCATCCTCATGAATTTTTTGAATGTCTCCCATGTGGTACTAATAGAGTTGCCCAAAAATTTCTCAAAATTATTTATTTGATCTTTGAGCTTTAGCTTCTTTGATCTTGGGAAATATCTTTCTAGAAAAATTCTCTTAATCTCTACCAAACTTGTTATTGTACCCAAAGGAAGCTCAGATAAACACACGGTTGCATTACCAATTAGTGACAAGGGAAACACCCGCAAAACAATGGCATTAAGAGAAAGACTTTGTGTCCCCATGACCCTATTACAGATGAAAACCACATTATGGAGATGACGATGGGGATCCTCTGAAGGGGGCCCTGTGAACAACCCACAGTTTTGGATCATTTGAAGTAACCCACTTGATGCCGAGAACTTAGCATCTGATGGTAATAGAGGCAACACTATAGTGCCAGTAATGTCCATGGCCATAGGGTTCAAACAATGTTTGTTCCAACCATAAGCGTTCTCGTTGAAATCCCTAAGTTATGGCCTATCATCCCTCGGGGGTGGATTGTCTTCTCTTCCCATATCATCATTCACATTCATTTCTTCCTCAAACACAATATGCTCATTCACCTAAGTCATTCTTCTAAAAAGTTGATGGATCTACGAATAGGAGCTAAGGGATTCCCTTGGCTCCTTGTGTTGGGTATACAACCTAGTACACCCTGCAAGTAGAATCAAACAATAAAAACAAAAACTAACTGTAAAATACAAGATAGTCTAGAAATTAACACTTGAACTAACTAATTATCACGCCCCAAAAGTCCCCTAAGGGCGGACTAGCACCCGTAGCCGGTAAGGCTCGGGAGAACCAAACTATATCTATGCGCTTTCTATATATATTACAAGGGATATCTACATTTGACACGCCTTTAAGAAGATAAACATTGATAATAAGCCAAAAGGAAATGCATATGACTAAGCCATTGGGGCCACGGTGTCTAAAGTACGAGACATGACCACACTTTAATTTACATAGTCTACAAAGCCCCTAGATAATAAAATAGATGTGATAAGGGTCGGGACAGGCCCCGCCTTGACTAATTGTACAATACAAACACATAAGCTCTAGACATACACAAAGTCCCGAAGCAACCTGCAGTTTGGTAACAACAACTGAATGTCCTGTACTCCTACTGGGGAGATCTACTAGCACCTGTACCTGCAGCATGAAATGCAGGTCTCCCATAAGGGACTTCAGTATGAGATAATGTACCAAGTATGTAAGGTAGGATATACTATATATAAAGTAACAACTCAAATGAAACCATGCACCGGTGTAAGATTAGAGACAACCTTTGGTTATGCTTTGGAATCTTGTACTTTATGTTTTTTATATCACTTTACCTTTACTGTATAATCTGTGCACAACTATAATACAAATGACCAACTAATCAGTGGTAAATCTATATCGAGATCATCCCTGGCTAGGTTCTTTCTTAACCCCTCGGGCTACCACCTGTGATAAGATCATCCCTGACTAGGTGATTCTTCCACCCCTCGGGCTACCACCTATCAATAAACAATATATCGGGATTATCCCTTGCTAGGCAGTTAACCCTCAGGGCTACTACCTATGATAGGATCGTCCCTAGATAGGTATTCTTCCACCCTATGGGCTACCACCTATTAATAAACAATATACTTTACCTTTCAATTACCTTTGAGATGGTTCTTTCGGTGGTCACAATTTTGGAGTTGTAGGACTGTATATGTAGCATGTGGCATGTAGATAATCGTACAAGGCAATATGACAATGAAAAGTGTAAATTACACAAATAATGAAATGCGTATGAAATGGAATAACTCGTGAACTTTATTTCTTAACAAGAACTCATGTAACTTAGTATCCAAGCATGTATGAAGATTTGAAGTTGACTATGTATGGAATAATATGAACATGTAAAAGAGTGGAGACATGGTTAATAGTTGTGTCGGAATTGGTGAGTGCCTTTATGTGCCAAGGAAGGATCTATGTTTCATGCCAAGTCTTACGAAATCAAGTAGCCTTACATACCTTATTGTATGACCTTGTCACTACCTCGACTTAAGCTTTCCTTCCTCCAAATATTTATCTACAACATAGTAGGTGATAAAACTAGCATTAGCAGCCAATAGATACACCTTGGCAGCCCAATCACATAAAAAAATAACACACGGACAACAAGCGGGTATTTATAAACCCGAGCATATTCCTTCAAACTTTCCACCCTTAATCATATTTTTCTAATAACATATTTTCTTGTACATATCATGTACAACCTGTTTAAGTGCCAGAATAACCTTACAAGTGCCTGCAAAGTACAACTCATAATAATTCTAAACAACCTCAAAATGGACAGCATAACGTTACCTTCCTTCGCTAGATTTCGACGTCGACAATTCCAAACCTATTCCAATCCTAAACTAACTGTTCCAACAACATTTACACATGCACAAAAACCTAAAATAGTCTTATAATAACACTCAATATGTCAGGAAGGACGTGAGCCAATAACCTTCCATCCAACAGCCCACAAGTTCTAATCAATATTACCCTTAAGATAACACAATAAAACACATTTGTTAAATGAAACCAAAATCAGGGCAGCAACTTTACGGTAATAACTATAACTTAAAACATATTAAGAAAATCAATTTCTCTTCATAATACATCCCACAAACTATAGAGAAGTCACTAAAACAAAAGGTAAGTGCGCAACAACTCTAAATACATGTTGTCCCAAATTTCCAGCACAAACATACTAGCATATACTACTTGTTTTTCATCATAAAACCATACTAAAAACATGTGTAAAGTTACTTACAACTACCTTCAAGGTGTAGGGATTCTTCAAGAACCCTAGAAGTTCCCTTCTGGCTACTTGCTATGTTAAGAAAGTATAGAGAGAAAGTTGTGAAAGCTGAAATTTTTTCAAGTCTAAGTGTAAAGGAAATTTGCTGCTTGTAACTGCTTTTTAAAGGACCAATTTGGCTGAATTGACCTTTTGACCACCTTATAACATATATTATCAAGCTGGTTATCCAGCAGCTTAGCCCTAACACTTGGGCCTAAATGGGTCTCCAAGTTGACGGGCTTGGGCTGCCCATTTTCCAACTTTCTCTTCACTTAGTTTGGATCCAATTAGCCAAGTGGATTGTGGTGCACATGGGCCCTTTTTATTATTCCTATTGGGCTGAAAATGTCGCCCATTTATGATGCTGAAACATGGGCCAAAGTTACACCCTTAACATGGACTTTATTCATAATCGGACATGGGTAAATTCGACGTCGGGCCTCGTCTCCATTTAGCTAGCAAATTTAAGCTAAGCAAGTAGGTAAATCACCTGCCAGCTTCTTAAGTCCTACAAGTACCTCAATTCTCTCACTTCATTTAAGGCCGTGATCTCCTCAATTCTAT
>JAOTQR010148238.1:0-19578 GCA_025774065.1 Solanum ossicruentum
TATAAAGAAAATTGGCTTAGCATGTGTTCACGTGCCCCTATCGGGCATTGGTCACGACCCCAGGGAGGGGTGTGACAATATCATACAAGACATTCCCTAATACTTTCTAAAACACTTGAACAAATATTTCACTCTAAATTCAAGTGTCAAATCTCATTCCAGATCTTAAGGATTTCATTCATGCTTCAAGTCTCCATTCCAATCTTCATCAAGGAATTCTCCAACGTCAAGGTATATGGGTTTCAACCATTAGGTCCTTTCACCCATGGTGCCCAAGCTCCTTTTTACATAAATTGTATGTTTCTAAGTCGATTTACTTATGAGTCTTACTTATTATGTATTTGACTATGAAATATGTTGGGATTTCATAAAAGTGTAATTGTTTAAGCATGTTTTGGGCTATGAATCTTTGATCTATCTCAAGACTTGAAGAAGGGTATTGATGTATGTTGTAGGAGGGTATAACCAAGTATTGGTGGGTTGATTTACTTCAAGTTTACTTCCATGATTTCACTCTTGAATTGCATTGTTTTACACTAGCATTGCACACCTACCAAGTGTTTGATGAAATGTCTGATTAATGTATCTTGAGTTGTTGAATGCCTAATGCTTGGTATATTAGTTAAGTGACTTTTTGATGATGAAAAAATGGTATATATGTGTTAATTTCATGATCAATATCTGTAGTGTTGTGAGTTGACCATAACAAATTGAGGTATATATACCTCAATTGCCTCAGATAGGGGTTGTAAGGCATCAATCAATTGAGGGGTTGATATATCAATCACTTCCTGCGGAGGGTGGTCAGATCCATCAACTAATTAAGGAGTTGATACCTCAATCACCTCAGGTGGAGGTGGTAAGCCATTCACAAATTAAAGGGTTGATACAATCACTTCCAATCGAGGGTAGTCATGTCCATCAACTAATTAAGGGATTAATTCCTCAATCACTTCTAAAGGGTGGTCTACCTTAGATTCCAAGTACTAAGTTTACTTGGTCTATGATGATGGTCTCTTCCTTTACATGTAATATGATCTATATAAGAATGTTTTGCTTCAAGCATCATTCATACATGTCATATTGTTATTATGCTATCCTTTGCTTACGATATTGCATTTTGCCTATGCTGCCTATCTTTTGTTGCATTTCATCTTACATACTTAGTAAATTCAAACATACTAATACATACTCTATGCCTACATGATGTTACAATGTAGGAACCAGAGCTCCTCACAATGATCCTCCTCCTCCCCATGGCTGTTGCTATCTCTACAAAGCAAGTTGGTGAGCCCTCAATTTCAGGCACAATGTCTTTGATCTTATGTTATGTATAAAGACTCTCTTTTCTTTATTGTTTGCTTTTGACTATGAAGGTGAGCCCAGTTGCTTGTCATGGCCCTCTCTATGTTCTATGTTTAGAGGTGTTGTTGGACAAATTGTGTAAAGATGTTTTAAGCTTGACTCCCTTTGACTCTTTTGATGTTTTATGATATGAAAGATGTCCCTTAGCCCCATATTAATTTTGTACTATCTATTATTGTTGTTTTATTGCTTCCACGACCAAGAATGTATAATGATAAGTTAAGAGTCTTAATTGGGGTCCTTTCGGGTTCCCATTCACGGTGTCACGTCTAGGCCCTAGGCTTGGGTCGTGATAAACTTGGTATCAGAGCACTAGGTTGTGAATGGTCCTTGGTATCCAACACACCATGTCGATTAGAGTCTTATTCATTGTTATGTTGTGCACCACAACTATGAAGAAGAGGCTATGAGACATCCTAGGAAATGTTATCCTTCTTCTTACTTTATTTTGTGCTATAGAAGTTAAGATAACGCTTTACTCCCTAACTATCTTTGCTATGCTAGATCATGCCTAACACAAGAGGACGAAGAACACGAACTTTAGAAGAACAATCAGCTCATGGAGAGCTCCGACATGCTCTCACTTTGCTAGTTTAATTCATTGCTAACCATGCCAACCGAGGGGCCTAAGCCTCTCATGCTCTTACTGTGGCATCTCGAGTGAGGGACTTTATGAGGATAAAACCACCAGAGTTTTATGGATCAAAGTGGATGAGGACCCTTAAGAATTTGTTGATAAGGTGTACAAAGTGTTGGCTATTATGGGTGTTAGGTCGGAGGATAAGGAGGAGTTGGCGACTTACCAACTCAAGGGGGTGGCACAAGTATGGTATACTCAATAAAAAGAGGATAAGGGGAACAACAATTTCATTCATTGGAGGGAGTTTAAGGCGGCTTTCCTCAATGGTTTCTTCCTTCTTGAGCTTAAGGAGGCCAAAATGAGTGTAGGAGTGTGCCCTCAAGTTCAACCAACTCTCAAAGTATGCTCCACACTTGGTTGCCAACCTGAGGTCTGGGATGAATAAGGTTGTGATGGGTGCATCCGATTTTGTGAATGAAGAGTGTTGGACCGCTATGTTGATTAGTGGCATGGATTTTTCCCTCTTAAGACTTATGATGAACAATTGGAGGTGGAGAAATTGAGGAAGAGAAGAGGCCATGAGCTAAGAGGTTGATGATACGTTCCATAATCCTAAGGGTGGACGGTTTCATCAAGGCCAAGGGCCTTCTCATCCTCCTACTTGGAGATTTGCTAATGACTATCCAAGGACCCAAGGTGATAGTGGTGTGGTGCCTAATGCTATATGTTCAAAGTGTGGTAGGGTTCATGGTGGGCCATGCTCGAGGGATACCAATGCTTGTTTTGGTTGTGGGAAGGTAGGCCACAAGATGATTGATTGCCCACAAAATCGCAATAAGGGTAAGGATGTTCATCCTCAAGGCCAGGGTGCTAATGCGGTTCCTTTGGGAGAGGAGGCCAACAAGGTAGAGCCCCAAGTGACAATCCATTTTATGCTCTTCAAGGGAGGTAAGGGGTATATGAGGTACCCGATGTCGTCATCGATATGTTAAAAGTCTTTAATTTTGATGTGTATGCATTTATAAACCTGGGTGCCACTCTTTCTTTTATTACTCCCCTTATTGCCAAAAAGTTTCATGTTGAGCCTGAACTGTTGTGTGAGTCTTATAAGGTATCTACTCCCATTGGTGCATCTATTGTTGCAAGAAAGGTCTATAGAAATTGCCCTGTTTGCATCTTGCTTAAATATTTCCTTGTGATCTTGTTGAATTGGATATGGTTGATTTTGATGTTATTCTCGGACTGGATTGGTTGCATGCATATTATGCCTCTATTGATTGTAGAACTTGTTGGGTCAAATTCCAATTCCTAAATGAACCTGTCCTTGGGTGGGAGAGTCATGATGTATTGGTTAAGGGTAGGTTTATCTCTTGCATTAAAGCCCAAAAGTTGATCTCTAAGGGGTGTCTCTATCATCTTGTGAGGGTTAGGGATGTTGAGTCCAAAATCCTTCCTATAGAGTCGTTTCCGATGGTAAATGAGTTTCTTGATGTCTTTCCTAATGACCTTCTCGGTGTTTCTCTTGAAAAGGGAAATATATTTCGATATAGACCTCCTTCCCGATACTCAACCCATTTCTGTTCCCCCTTATCATATGGCCCCGATGGAGTTAAAAGAGTTTAAGAAGCAATTGAGGAATTTGTTGGAGAAGGGTTTTCTTAGGCCTAACCAATCACCTTGGGATGCACTGGTGTTGTTTGTGAAAAAGAAAATGAGGTCCCTTAGAATGTACATTGAGTACTGGCAACTTAATAGGGTCTCCATGAAAAATACGTATCCTCTACAATGGATTAATGATTTGTTTGACAAACTTCAAGGGGCTAGTCACTCCTCTAAGATTCATCTATGCTACCGGATATCATCAAGTGAAGGTGAGGGAGTATGACATTCCCAAGGTGGCCTTTTGGACTAGGTATGAGCATATGAGTTTGTTGTTATCTCTTTTGGGTTGACCAATGTGCTGGTTATCTTCATGGATCTTATGAATAGGGTCTTTAAACCCTATGTTGATTTTTTTTTTGTGGTTTTCATCGATAATGTTTTGACCTATTCTCATAGTAGGGAGGTGCATGTGGCTCATTTGAGGGTAGTGCTACAAAGATTCAGGGAAGAGAAGTTATATGCTAAGCATGAAAAATGTGAATTTTGATTGAAAGAGGTTGCCTTTCTAGGTCATGTGGTTTCAGGGGATAGTATTAAGGTAGATCCTAAGAAGATGGATGTAATTAGAAATTGGCCTAAACCGTTGACCCATCGGACATTAGAAGTTTCTTGGGCTTAGCTAGTTACTACTAGAGATTTGTAATGGGTTCTCTTCAATTTATTCTCCTATGACTAAGTTGACCCAAAAGAAGTCTAAGATTATGGACCGATGAGTGTGAAAAGAGTTTCGAAACCTTGCAGGATAAGCTTGTCTCCGCTCCTATCTTATCTCTACTGGAAGGGTTGGAAGGGTTTGTTATGCCTCCCGAAATGGTTTGGGTTGTGTTTTGATGCAAAATGGTGAGGTGATAGCTTTTGCCTCTAGGAAACTTAAGGTTCATGAAAAGAATTATCCTACTCATGATCTTGAATTGGCCGCCGTGGTATTTACTTTAAAAAATTTTCTTCATTATTTGTATGGGGTGCATGTTGATATGTTCACCGATCATAAGAGTCTCCAATATGAGTTCACTCAAAAAGATCTCAACCTGAGGTAACGAAGGTGGTTAGAGCTTCTCAAGGATTATGATATGAGTGTGCATTATCATCCCGATAAGGCTAACGTTGTGACCAATGCTTTGAGTAATGTCTGTGGGTAGCCTAGCTCATGTTGGTGATGGGGGAAACGGGGTGGATGGAGAGGTCGATCGGTTGGCTAGGTTGGAAGTTAGGTTGGGAGAGGTTGATAATGGTGGTATCATTGTTGTTGATGGTTCAAAATCTTTCTTCGTTGATGGGGGAAACACAAAGCAAGATCTTGATCCCTCTTTGTTAGAATTGAAGCCTTTGGTGAGAGATGGAAAGGTGGAGGTTTTCTCTCAATGGGGAGATGGTGACCTTAGATAATAAGGTAGATTATATGTGCCTTGTGTTGATGATTGGAGAAAGAAGATTCTTGATGAGGCTCATAACTCTTCTTATTCTATTCACTCTGGTTCTACAAAGATGTACAGAGATTTGAGGGATTTATTTCGGTGGGGAGGTATGAAGAAAGACATTGCCAAATTTGCATCCGGTTATCATAGTTGCCAACAACTCAAAGCCGAACATCAAAGGCGAGGTGGCCTAACCTAAGATATAGAGATTCCTACTTTGAAGTGGGAGGAAATTAACATGGACTTGTGGTTGGGTTGATTAAGACTAAAAAGGGTTTTGATTTTATTTGGGTTGTGGTTGATAGGATGACAATGCCAGGTCATTTCCTACCCGTTAACTACTTACAGGGCTGAAGACTATGCTAAATTGTACATTCATGAGTTGGTTCGATTGGATGGGGTTCCTTTGTCTATCATATCGGATCGTGGTGCTCAATTCACGTCACAATTTTGGAGGTCCTTCCAAGGAGGTCTTGGTACCAAGGTTAAGCTTAGTACAACCTTTCACCCTCAAACGGATGTCCAAGTCGAAAGAACTATCCAAACTCTTGAGGATATGCTTAGATCTTGTGTTTTGGAGTTCAAGGGTAGTTAGGATGATGATCTTCCATTGATTGATTTCACTTATAATAATAGCTATCATTCTAGCATTGGTATGGCTCCTTTTGAGGCCCTCTATGGTAGGCATTGTAAATCACCGATTAGGTGTTTTTTAGTGGGAGAAATGGCATTGTTGGGTTCAGATCTTGTCATGGAGTCTATGGAGAAGGTAAAGGTGATTAGGGAAAGAAAACAACCCAAAGTTACCAAAAATCCTATGCTGATGTGAGGAGAAGGGACCTTGGATTTTAAGTTGGTGATTTGGTATATCTAAAGGTGTCACCCATGAAGAGTGTGGTTCGTTTTAGTAAAAAAGGTAAATTGAGTTCAAGATATGTGGGTACTTATATGATGTTGAGGAATATTGGTAAGGTAGCTCATAAGTTGGAATTGCCTAGTGAAATGGACTTGGTTCATCCAGTCTTTCATGTATCCATGTTGAGGAAATGTGTGGGTGATCAAATGCTATTATTCCATTAAATGTTGTGGGTGTTATTGAAGACAACTTGACTTATGAAGTGGTTCCAGTAGAGATCTAAGATAGAAAAGTGAAGAGGTTGAGGAACAAGGATATGGCTTCTTCTAAACTCCTTTGGAGGAACCAACAAGTCGAAAGTGCCTGAAAATATGCCTCGGAAGTGCCCGAATTTTTAATTTCCATATATCTCAAAATCCATACATGATATCAAAAATCTGATTTCATATTCTTGTTCAGGGGGGAAAATTAAGTGGGAAATGGATATAACCTGAATTTTAGAGGACCCGTAGAAAAATTTCATTTCGCCAAAATTTCACTTTCCAGTGAGGGTACGCGTTCCCTCTGCGATGCGGAGCCATCGCGAAGA
This sequence comes from Solanum ossicruentum, assembly GCA_025774065.1. NCBI lineage: Eukaryota > Viridiplantae > Streptophyta > Magnoliopsida > Solanales > Solanaceae > Solanum > Solanum ossicruentum. Next base: position 6,468 of record JAOTQR010148238.1, read on the forward strand.
TGTGTATTTTGCTGCCAGTTTTTTTGTTTCGATCCAAGGATTTGGAGTCTTGGTTTGCTGTCTTCTAATGCATAAAAATACCTATAATTAGTCATATTTCACCTTCATATCATACAAGACATTCCCAAAACTCTCTAAAACACTTGGACAAATATTTCACTAAAAATTCAAGTGTCAAATCTCATTCCAGATCTAAAGGATTTCATTCAAGCTTCAAGTCTCTATTCCAATCTTCATCAAGGAATTCTCCAAAGTCAAGAAACGTGGGTTCCAACCATTGGGTTTTTACACCCATGGTGCCCAAGCTACCTTTTTACATAAATTGTATATTTCTAAGTCGATTTACTTATGGGTCTTACTTACTATGAATTTAAATATGAATTATATATGGGTTTCATAAAAGTGTGACTGTTTAAGCATGTTTTAGGCCATGAATCTTTGATCTATCCTGAGATTTGAAGAAGGGTTTTGATATATATTACATGAAGGTATAACTAAGAATTGATGGGTTGATTTACTTCAAGTTTACATGCATGATTTCACTCGTAAATTGCATGATGTTACACTAGCATTGCACACCAGCCAAGTATTTGATAAAATGTTTGTTTAATGTATTTTGAGTTATTGAAGGCCTAATGCTTGGCATATGAGTTAAGTAACTTCATGATGATGAAAGAATGATATATGTGTGTTCATTTTATGATATGTATCTATAGTGTTGTGAGTTGACATAATTAATTGAGGGTTTGATACCTCAATCGCCTCGGATAGGGGTGGTAAGCCATCAACCAATTAAGGGGCTGATACCTCAATCACTTCCGGTGGAGGGTGGTCATGTCCGTCAATCAATTGAGGTGTTAATACCTCAATCACCTCAGATGGGGGTGGTAAGCCATCAACTAATTGAAGGGTTGATACCTAAATCACTTCCAATTAAGGGTGGTCATGTCCATCAACCAATTGAGGAGTTGATTCCTTAATCACTTCTAAGGGGTGGTCTACCTTAGTTTTCAAGTATTATGTTTACTTGGTCTATAATGATGGTCTCTTCCTTCACATGTAATATGATCTATATAAGCATGTTTTACTTCAAGCATCATTCATACATATCATATTGTTATTATGCTATCCATTGCTTATGATATTGCATTTTACCTATGTTTTCTATCTCTTGTTGCATTGGATCCTACATACTTAGTACATTCAGATGCACTAATGCATACTCTATACCTACATGATGTTATCATGTAGCAACTGGAGCTCCTCATGATCATCCTTATCCTCCTCGTGGCTAGTGCTATCTCTACAAAGCAAGTTGGTGAGTCCTCAATTTCGAGGACAATGTCTTTCATCTTATTCTATGTATAAATACTCTCTTCCCTTTATTGTATGCTTCTTACTATGAGGGTGAGCCTGGTTGCTTGTCTTGGCCCCCGCTAAGTTCTATGTTTATAGGTGTTGTTGGACAAGTTATGTAATGATGCATTAAGCTTGACTCCCTTTGAGTCTTTTGATGTTTCATGATATGAAAGATGTCCCTTAGCCTCGTATTCCTTTTTTACTATCTGTTATTGTTGTTTTATTGCTTCCGTGCCCAAGGACGTGTAATGATAAGCTAAGAGGCTTGATTGGGGTCCCTTCGGTTCCCAACTGGCCGTGTCACATCTACGCTCTAGGCTTGCGTCATGACACTGTAATGGCCATTGCGTCCTCAACCCAAGCTATGTCTGCACCAACATTAGCACTTGAAAAATAAGTCTGATTTTTAAGTGTAGACCTCAAGCATTCAAATTATAAGATGTTCTTCTATCTAACCATCCTCAGTTTGCAAAAACTTAATATGAAGTATGTCTTGGTTTTGTTAGAGGAAATTACCGTTAACGAGCAGTATATGATGACAAAGGTTTGGGAACATTCTGATTTTTCATGTAAAAAATACATTTTGAATGATTCGAGAGGTGGTGTATTGTATGTTTAATGTTTGTAAAACTTCAAAAGAGCAATGGAGCACTCTCAAAAAGATATACAAAATTGAAGATGCTAGATAAAGAAGTTTGTAGATGCAAAATTTTTGAAGTTAATGATTGACGGTTGGAATGTTGGCCACATTCCATGATGTGGTTTGTAACTTCAATAACCTCCAAGGATGTGGTTTTTAACTTCCATGCAAGTTGCAACTACCACTATATCCACTAACCATGGAAGTTACCAACAACTACATTCACTATACCTCAACTACCCCACTGCTCCACTACTCTTCAACTTCTCCTACTAATGGTAACCACTAACTTCCCACTACTATTCTTGATGGCAGAATAACTATAAATAGGGATATATCTAATTAGAGGTCCCTAAGTACAATTCTCTTTCTAAACTCTACACTATCTTGAGTGAGGTTTGAGTGCTTAGAAGACTTACCGGAAGGTGAAAAATAAACAACAATGATTCTGACTTCATCACTAACAATGTCTAGAGGTATATCGATCTACTAATCCACTACGCTATTGTTCTATGCTTCCTTATTTGTTATCAGCGCAATTTGTTATATATCTACCTTGTTGGTTTTACGAATTTGCAAAAATCATTCAAAATGAGTCTTAAATCTCAGATTTTATTTCAAAACTTTTGGTGCAACCTGATGTTAAATATCTTAAGAAAATCACTTTTCTAACAGTTAGATGACTTTAAACATTATCTATGGTTGCTATATAAAATTATTGGCTGAGTTTTTATTTACTTGTCTAACAAAATTAGGAGATTTGATTTTCAAGTGATCTTTATAATTTTATTTAATTAAGACTTCGCCTCAACAATCTTGATTAAATAAAATTATACATATTATGTTTAGGATCACATAAGATATAGACATTAAATTAGTACAATGTTTAAGTGGTCTATAATATTATTTGATTAAAGATTAGGCAAAACATCTTTAATAATTTATAAAAGTTAAGGATCACATAAACAAATTTTAGATATTAAATTGTGATTAATCTTGCATTATATAATAACTTAATTTCTTTAATATTGAATTGCATGATTAATTAAAATAAAGCGTAAAATACTTTTCATAACTATCCAAATGAATTATGAAAGGGAGTTTAATAGTTTATCATAAAAATAGAATATCATGTTGGTAAATTGATAGTTCTATGGTAATATTTGAATCGAATGGAATTAAAAATTTAGCCGACAAACAATTTTTATATTAGTAGATATAATTTTACTTGCCTCAAATTTATTAAGCATGTTGTGTATGTATGCACACACACACACACACACACACACACACACACACACACACACACACACACATATATATATATATATGTGTGTGTGTGTGTGTGTGTGTGTGTGTGTGTGTGTGTGTGTGTGTGTGTGCATACATACACAACATGCTTAATAAATTTGAGGCAAGTAAAATTATATCTACTAATATAAAAATTGTTTGTCGGCTAAATTTTTAATTCCATTCGATTCAAATATTACCATAGAACTATCAATTTACCAACATGATATTCTATTTTTATGATAAACTATTAAACTCCCTTTCATAATTCATTTGGATAGTTATGAAAAGTATTTTACGCTTTATTTTAATTAATCATGCAATTCAATATTAAAGAAATTAAGTTATTATATAATGCAAGATTAATCACAATTTAATATCTAAAATTTGTTTATGTGATCCTTAACTTTTATAAATTATTAAAGATGTTTTGCCTAATCTTTAATCAAATAATATTATAGACCACTTAAACATTGTACTAATTTAATGTCTATATCTTATGTGATCCTAAACATAATATGTATAATTTTATTTAATCAAGATTGTTGAGGCGAAGTCTTAATTAAATAAAATTATAAAGATCACTTGAAAATCAAATCTCCTAATTTTGTTAGACAAGTAAATAAAAACTCAGCCAATAATTTTATATAGCAACCATAGATAATGTTTAAAGTCATCTAACTGTTAGAAAAGTGATTTTCTTAAGATATTTAACATCAGGTTGCACCAAAAGTTTTGAAATAAAATCTGAGATTTAAGACTCATTTTGAATGATTTTTGCAAATTCGTAAAACCAACAAGGTAGATATATAACAAATTGCGCTGATAACAAATAAGGAAGCATAGAACAATAGCGTAGTGGATTAGTAGATCGATATACCTCTAGACATTGTTAGTGATGAAGTCAGAATCATTGTTGTTTATTTTTCACCTTCCGGTAAGTCTTCTAAGCACTCAAACCTCACTCAAGATAGTGTAGAGTTTAGAAAGAGAATTGTACTTAGGGACCTCTAATTAGATATATCCCTATTTATAGTTATTCTGCCATCAAGAATAGTAGTGGGAAGTTAGTGGTTACCATTAGTAGGAGAAGTTGAAGAGTAGTGGAGCAGTGGGGTAGTTGAGGTATAGTGAATGTAGTTGTTGGTAACTTCCATGGTTAGTGGATATAGTGGTAGTTGCAACTTGCATGGAAGTTAAAAACCACATCCTTGGAGGTTATTGAAGTTACAAACCACATCATGGAATGTGGCCAACATTCCAACCGTCAATCATTAACTTCAAAAATTTTGCATCTACAAACTTCTTTATCTAGCATCTTCAATTTTGTATATCTTTTTGAGAGTGCTCCATTGCTCTTTTGAAGTTTTACAAACATTAAACATACAATACACCACCTCTCGAATCATTCAAAATGTATTTTTTACATGAAAAATCAGAATGTTCCCAAACCTTTGTCATCATATACTGCTCGTTAACGGTAATTTCCTCTAACAAAACCAAGACATACTTCATATTAAGTTTTTGCAAACTGAGGATGGTTAGATAGAAGAACATCTTATAATTTGAATGCTTGAGGTCTACACTTAAAAATCAGACTTATTTTTCAAGTGCTAATGTTGGTGCAGACATAGCTTGGGTTGAGGACGCAATGGCCATTACAGTGTCATGACGCAAGCCTAGAGCGTAGATGTGACACGGCCAGTTGGGAACCGAAGGGACCCCAATCAAGCCTCTTAGCTTATCATTACACGTCCTTGGGCACGGAAGCAATAAAACAACAATAACAGATAGTAAAAAAGGAATACGAGGCTAAGGGACATCTTTCATATCATGAAACATCAAAAGACTCAAAGGGAGTCAAGCTTAATGCATCATTACATAACTTGTCCAACAACACCTATAAACATAGAACTTAGCGGGGGCCAAGACAAGCAACCAGGCTCACCCTCATAGTAAGAAGCATACAATAAAGGGAAGAGAGTATTTATACATAGAATAAGATGAAAGACATTGTCCTCGAAATTGAGGACTCACCAACTTGCTTTGTAGAGATAGCACTAGCCACGAGGAGGATAAGGATGATCATGAGGAGCTCCAGTTGCTACATGATAACATCATGTAGGTATAGAGTATGCATTAGTGCATCTGAATGTACTAAGTATGTAGGATCCAATGCAACAAGAGATAGAAAACATAGGTAAAATGCAATATCATAAGCAATGGATAGCATAATAACAATATGATATGTATGAATGATGCTTGAAGTAAAACATGCTTATATAGATCATATTACATGTGAAGGAAGAGACCATCATTATAGACCAAGTAAACATAATACTTGAAAACTAAGGTAGACCACCCCTTAGAAGTGATTAAGGAATCAACTCCTCAATTGGTTGATGGACATGACCACCCTTAATTGGAAGTGATTTAGGTATCAACCCTTCAATTAGTTGATGGCTTACCACCCCCATCTGAGGTGATTGAGGTATTAACACCTCAATTGATTGACGGACATGACCACCCTCCACCGGAAGTGATTGAGGTATCAGCCCCTTAATTGGTTGATGGCTTACCACCCCTATCCGAGGCGATTGAGGTATCAAACCCTCAATTAATTATGTCAACTCACAACACTATAGATACATATCATAAAATGAACACACATATATCATTCTTTCATCATCATGAAGTTACTTAACTCATATGCCAAGCATTAGGCCTTCAATAACTCAAAATACATTAAACAAACATTTTATCAAATACTTGGCTGGTGTGCAATGCTAGTGTAACATCATGCAATTTACGAGTGAAATCATGCATGTAAACTTGAAGTAAATCAACCCATCAATTCTTAGTTATACCTTCATGTAATATATATCAAAACCCTTCTTCAAATCTCAGGATAGATCAAAGATTCATGGCCTAAAACATGCTTAAACAGTCACACTTTTATGAAACCCATATATAATTCATATTTAAATTCATAGTAAGTAAGACCCATAAGTAAATCGACTTAGAAATATACAATTTATGTAAAAAGGTAGCTTGGGCACCATGGGTGTAAAAACCCAATGGTTGGAACCCACGTTTCTTGACTTTGGAGAATTCCTTGATGAAGATTGGAATAGAGACTTGAAGCTTGAATGAAATCCTTTAGATCTGGAATGAGATTTGACACTTGAATTTTTAGTGAAATATTTGTCCAAGTGTTTTAGAGAGTTTTGGGAATGTCTTGTATGATATGAAGGTGAAATATGACTAATTATAGGTATTTTTATGCATTAGAAGACAGCAAACCAAGACTCCAAATCCTTGGATCGAAACAAAAAAACTGGCAGCAAAATACACATCTTCGCGATGGCTCCGCATCGCAGAGGGAACGCGTACCCTCACTGGAAAGTGAAATTTTGGCGAAATGAAATTTTTCTACGGGTCCTCTAAAATTCAGGTTATATCCATTTCCCACTTAATTTTCCCCCCTGAACAAGAATATGAAATCAGATTTTTGATATCATGTATGGATTTTGAGATATATGGAAATTAAAAATTCGGGCACTTCCGAGGCATATTTTCAGGCACTTTCGACTTGTTGGTTCCTCCAAAGGAGTTTAGAAGAAGCCATATCCTTGTTCCTCAACCTCTTCACTTTTCTATCTTAGATCTCTACTGGAACCACTTCATAAGTCAAGTTGTCTTCAATAACACCCACAACATTTAATGGAATAATAGCATTTGATCACCCACACATTTCCTCAACATGGATACATGAAAGACTGGATGAACCAAGTCCATTTCACTAGGCAATTCCAACTTATGAGCTACCTTACCAATATTCCTCAACATCATATAAGTACCCACATATCTTGAACTCAATTTACCTTTTTTACTAAAACGAACCACACTCTTCATGGGTGACACCTTTAGATATACCAAATCACCAACTTAAAATCCAAGGTCCCTTCTCCTCACATCAGCATAGGATTTTTGGTAACTTTGGGTTGTTTTCTTTCCCTAATCACCTTTACCTTCTCCATAGACTCCATGACAAGATCTGAACCCAACAATGCCATTTCTCCCACTAAAAAACACCTAATCGGTGATTTACAATGCCTACCATAGAGGGCCTCAAAAGGAGCCATACCAATGCTAGAATGATAGCTATTATTATAAGTGAAATCAATCAATGGAAGATCATCATCCTAACTACCCTTGAACTCCAAAACACAAGATCTAAGCATATCCTCAAGAGTTTGGATAGTTCTTTCGACTTGGACATCCGTTTGAGGGTGAAAGGTTGTACTAAGCTTAACCTTGGTACCAAGACCTCCTTGGAAGGACCTCCAAAATTGTGACGTGAATTGAGCACCACGATCCGATATGATAGACAAAGGAACCCCATCCAATCGAACCAACTCATGAATGTACAATTTAGCATAGTCTTCAGCCCTGTAAGTAGTTAACGGGTAGGAAATGACCTGGCATTGTCATCCTATCAACCACAACCCAAATAAAATCAAAACCCTTTTTAGTCTTAATCAACCCAACCACAAGTCCATGTTAATTTCCTCCCACTTCAAAGTAGGAATCTCTATATCTTAGGTTAGGCCACCTCGCCTTTGATGTTCGGCTTTGAGTTGTTGGCAACTATGATAACCGGATGCAAATTTGGCAATGTCTTTCTTCATACCTCCCCACCGAAATAAATCCCTCAAATCTCTGTACATCTTTGTAGAACCAGAGTGAATAGAATAAGAAGAGTTATGAGCCTCATCAAGAATCTTCTTTCTCCAATCATCAACACAAGGCACATATAATCTACCTTATTATCTAAGGTCACCATCTCCCCATTGAGAGAAAACCTCCACCTTTCCATCTCTCACCAAAGGCTTCAATTCTAACAAAGAGGGATCAAGATCTTGCTTTGTGTTTCCCCCATCAACGAAGAAAGATTTTGAACCATCAACAACAATGATACCACCATTATCAACCTCTCCCAACCTAACTTCCAACCTAGCCAACCGATCGACCTCTCCATCCACCCCGTTTCCCCCATCACCAACATGAGCTAGGCTACCCACAGACATTACTCAAAGCATTGGTCACAACGTTAGCCTTATCGGGATGATAATGCACACTCATATCATAATCCTTGAGAAGCTCTAACCACCTTCGTTACCTCAGGTTGAGATCTTTTTGAGTGAACTCATATTGGAGACTCTTATGATCGGTGAACATATCAACATGCACCCCATACAAATAATGAAGAAAATTTTTTAAAGTAAATACCACGGCGGCCAATTCAAGATCATGAGTAGGATAATTCTTTTCATGAACCTTAAGTTTCCTAGAGGCAAAAGCTATCACCTCACCATTTTGCATCAAAACACAACCCAAACCATTTCGGGAGGCATAACAAACCCTTCCAACCCTTCCAGTAGAGATAAGATAGGAGCGGAGACAAGCTTATCCTGCAAGGTTTCGAAACTCTTTTCACACTCATCGGTCCATAATCTTAGACTTCTTTTGGGTCAACTTAGTCATAGGAGAATAAATTGAAGAGAACCCATTACAAATCTCTAGTAGTAACTAGCTAAGCCCAAGAAACTTCTAATGTCCGATGGGTCAACGGTTTAGGCCAATTTCTAATTACATCCATCTTCTTAGGATCTACCTTAATACTATCCCCTGAAACCACATGACCTAGAAAGGCAACCTCTTTCAATCAAAATTCACATTTTTCATGCTTAGCATATAACTTCTCTTCCCTGAATCTTTGTAGCACTACCCTCAAATGAGCCACATGCACCTCCCTACTATGAGAATAGGTCAAAACATTATCGATGAAAACCACAAAAAAAAAATCAACATAGGGTTTAAAGACCCTATTCATAAGATCCATGAAGATAACCAGCACATTGGTCAACCCAAAAGAGATAACAACAAACTCATATGCTCATACCTAGTCCAAAAGGCCACCTTGGGAATGTCATACTCCCTCACCTTCACTTGATGATATCCGGTAGCATAGATGAATCTTAGAGGAGTGACTAGCCCCTTGAAGTTTGTCAAACAAATCATTAATCCATTGTAGAGGATACGTATTTTTCATGGAGACCCTATTAAGTTGCCAGTACTCAATGTACATTCTAAGGGACCTCATTTTCTTTTTCACAAACAACACCAGTGCATCCCAAGGTGATTGGTTAGGCCTAAGAAAACCCTTCTCCAACAAATTCCTCAATTGCTTCTTAAACTCTTTTAACTCCATCGGGGCCATATGATAAGGGGGAACAGAAATGGGTTGAGTATCGGGAAGGAGGTCTATATCGAAATATATTTCCCTTTTCAAGAGAAACACCGAGAAGGTCATTAGGAAAGACATCAAGAAACTCATTTACCATCGGAAACGACTCTATAGGAAGGATTTTGGACTCAACATCCCTAACCCTCACAAGATGATAGAGACACCCCTTAGAGATCAACTTTTGGGCTTTAATGCAAGAGATAAACCTACCCTTAACCAATACATCATGACTCTCCCACCCAAGGACAGGTTCATTTAGGAATTGGAATTTGACCCAACAAGTTCTACAATCAATAGAGGCATAATATGCATGCAACCAATCCAGTCCGAGAATAACATCAAAATCAACCATATCCAATTCAACAAGATCACAAGGAAATATTTAAGCAAGATGCAAACAGGGCAATTTCTATAGACCTTTCTTGCAACAATAGATGCACCAATGGGAGTAGATACCTTATAAGACTCACACAACAGTTCAGGCTCAACATGAAACTTTTTGGCAATAAGGGGAGTAATAAAAGAAAGAGTGGCACCCAGGTTTATAAATGCATACACATCAAAATTAAAGACTTTTAACATATCGATGACGACATCGGGTACCTCATATACCCCTTACCTCCCTTGAAGAGCATAAAATGGATTGTCACTTGGGGCTCTACCTTGTTGGCCTCCTCTCCCAAAGGAACCGCATTAGCACCCTGGCCTTGAGGATGAACATCCTTACCCTTATTGCGATTTTGTGGGCAATCAATCATCTTGTGGCCTACCTTCCCACAACCAAAACAAGCATTGGTATCCCTCGAGCATGGCCCACCATGAACCCTACCACACTTTGAACATATAGCATTAGGCACCACACCACTATCACCTTGGGTCCTTGGATAGTCATTAGCAAATCTCCAAGTAGGAGGATGAGAAGGCCCTTGGCCTTGATGAAACCGTCCACCCTTAGGATTATGGAACGTATCATCAACCTCTTAGCTCATGGCCTCTTCTCTTCCTCAATTTCTCCACCTCCAATTGTTCATCATAAGTCTTAAGAGGGAAAAATCCATGCCACTAATCAACATAGCGGTCCAACACTCTTCATTCACAAAATCGGATGCACCCATCACAACCTTATTCATCCCAGACCTCAGGTTGGCAACCAAGTGTGGAGCATACTTTGAGAGTTGGTTGAACTTGAGGGCACACTCCTACACTCATTTTGGCCTCCTTAAGCTCAAGAAGGAAGAAACCATTGAGGAAAGCCGCCTTAAACTCCCTCCAATGAATGAAATTGTTGTTCCCCTTATCCTCTTTTTATTGAGTATACCATACTTGTGCCACCCCCTTGAGTTGGTAAGTCGCCAACTCCTCCTTATCCTCCGACCTAACACCCATAATAGCCAACACTTTGTACACCTTATCAACAAATTCTTAAGGGTCCTCATCCACTTTGATCCATAAAACTCTGGTGGTTTTATCCTCATAAAGTCCCTCACTCGAGATGCCACAGTAAGAGCATGAGAGGCTTAGGCCCCTCGGTTGGCATGGTTAGCAATGAATTAAACTAGCAAAGTGAGAGCATGTCGGAGCTCTCCATGAGCTGATTGTTCTTCTAAAGTTCGTGTTCTTCGTCCTCTTGTGTTAGGCATGATCTAGCATAGCAAAGATAGTTAGGGAGTAAAGCGTTATCTTAACTTCTATAGCACAAAATAAAGTAAGAAGAAGGATAACATTTCCTAGGATGTCTCATAGCCTCTTCTTCATAGTTGTGGTGCACAACATAACAATGAATAAGACTCTAATCGACATGGTGTGTTGGATACCAAGGACCATTCACAACCTAGTGCTCTGATACCAAGTTTATCACGACCCAAGCCTAGGGCCTAGACGTGACACCGTGAATGGGAACCCGAAAGGACCCCAATTAAGACTCTTAACTTATCATTATACATTCTTGGTCGTGGAAGCAATAAAACAACAATAATAGATAGTACAAAATTAATATGGGGCTAAGGGACATCTTTCATATCATAAAACATCAAAAGAGTCAAAGGGAGTCAAGCTTAAAACATCTTTACACAATTTGTCCAACAACACCTCTAAACATAGAACATAGAGAGGGCCATGACAAGCAACTGGGCTCACCTTCATAGTCAAAAGCAAACAATAAAGAAAAGAGAGTCTTTATACATAACATAAGATCAAAGACATTGTGCCTGAAATTGAGGGCTCACCAACTTGCTTTGTAGAGATAGCAACAGCCATGGGGAGGAGGAGGATCATTGTGAGGAGCTCTGGTTCCTACATTGTAACATCATGTAGGCATAGAGTATGTATTAGTATGTTTGAATTTACTAAGTATGTAAGATGAAATGCAACAAAAGATAGGCAGCATAGGCAAAATGCAATATCGTAAGCAAAGGATAGCATAATAACAATATGACATGTATGAATGATGCTTGAAGCAAAACATTCTTATATAGATCATATTACATGTAAAGGAAGAGACCATCATCATAGACCAAGTAAACTTAGTACTTGGAATCTAAGGTAGACCACCCTTTAGAAGTGATTGAGGAATTAATCCCTTAATTAGTTGATGGACATGACTACCCTCGATTGGAAGTGATTGTATCAACCCTTTAATTTGTGAATGGCTTACCACCTCCACCTGAGGTGATTGAGGTATCAACTCCTTAATTAGTTGATGGATCTGACCACCCTCCGCAGGAAGTGATTGATATATCAACCCCTCAATTGATTGATGCCTTACAACCCCTATCTGAGGCAATTGAGGTATATATACCTCAATTTGTTATGGTCAACTCACAACACTACAGATATTGATCATGAAATTAACACATATATACCATTTTTTCATCATCAAAAAGTCACTTAACTAATATACCAAGCATTAGGCATTCAACAACTCAAGATACATTAATCAGACATTTCATCAAACACTTGGTAGGTGTGCAATGCTAGTGTAAAACAATGCAATTCAAGAGTGAAATCATGGAAGTAAACTTGAAGTAAATCAACCCACCAATACTTGGTTATACCCTCCTACAACATACATCAATACCCTTCTTCAAGTCTTGAGATAGATCAAAGATTCATAGCCCAAAACATGCTTAAACAATTACACTTTTATGAAATCCCAACATATTTCATAGTCAAATACATAATAAGTAAGACTCATAAGTAAATCGACTTAGAAACATACAATTTATGTAAAAAGGAGCTTGGGCACCATGGGTGAAAGGACCTAATGGTTGAAACCCATATACCTTGACGTTGGAGAATTCCTTGATGAAGATTGGAATGGAGACTTGAAGCATGAATGAAATCCTTAAGATCTGGAATGAGATTTGACACTTGAATTTAGAGTGAAATATTTGTTCAAGTGTTTTAGAAAGTATTAGGGAATGTCTTGTATGATATTGTCACACCCCTCCCTGGGGTCGTGACCAATGCCCGATAGGGGCACGTGAACACATGCTAAGCCAATTTTCTTTATA
>JAOTQR010148277.1:0-19571 GCA_025774065.1 Solanum ossicruentum
TTGGTTATTTTAGACTAAAGTGGACTAATTAAAGAACAAAGGCCTAAGATCCCTTCCTAATCCATTTAATCTACAATTTAACTTAAAGTGACAGGGAAAGTTATGAATAGCATAAAATGTACAAATCTAGCAAAATAAGCTCACACTCACATAGCACAATATGCATCATTAACAAGAGACTTACAGATCATACTTCACATCTCAAATTACCCTCACATATCAGCATAGATATTCTCAAACACCCAAACATACATGGTTGCTATTTAACTACTAATCAAAATATTTTTGGTGGGTACCACTTTTCAAAACAAAACATAAAACCATGTTATATGTCATAATTATTTTGTACTATATGCTACACATATTATCTAAACATCCTAAATGTGTTGGTTCAACAGAAATTAAATATCCACGAGGAAAAATAACATAGGAGAGAAAACCTCGGGATCAAAATTTTGGATAGCTATGGACCATAAGATACTTAGACTTCACTGAGGCCCATAACTACCCACACCACGTTGAACAAGTTGTGCATTATCCCCAATGCACCAAATTAAGCAAAAATAGAATGTAAAAGGGGTCAAAAAGATACCTGAGCGCCTAAGCACCTAAGCGCCAGTGTCAAGCTGAGCCTGGCCATCCTCCTCCTGTGGAGTTGTCTGCTCAACTGTGGAACTCTCTTTGGAGGGGCCAATATTCATCAACTGGTCCTCTTCTCGAGTGTATCTTATCTCTACTTCATGCCTCGACACTCTTGAGGCATGCTCGAGATCCTCCTTCTCATCCTTATCGACCTCAGAAAGTTTTGCATGAACATTCCTCTCATCTGTCTCATCACCCTCTATGAGGGGTCTCTTCCCATGGGAAGTCTGTGGAGGATCCTCAAAGGTAAATAAATCAAATAGTATCGCCGGAGATGTAGTTTCTGGTAACATAACTGGCACCGCAAATGAAGCTGTCATGTTAGTCCTAAGCTTCTCAATCTCTTTCCGAACAACTAACAATTCTAAAGGCCAAGCCTTGGCTAATCTCTTCTGAACCCGCTCCTCGAAGGCGTCCATACAGGCATCCACCTCAGAAACATGATTCTGAATAGTAGAGATAGTGAATGCCCAGCTCTGCTCCTCTAAGTCTTCAATAGCCTGTCGGCCCCATGGCCTAATCTGCTAAATTAGCAAAGACAGATGGGCCTTAGCACGTGATAACCACTACACCATGGCCTGGATAAAAGTGGCAGACACATAGACCATGCCCATTGTAGAAGTCTGTGACATAGTGGTCTTTGGTGTAGGAGCAAATGTAGTGGGACCCCTTTCTTCATCAGCTACCTTGGGCTGCTAGGGTCTCTCCTCAATAGTAGCAGTAATAGTAGTAGTGGGGGCAGTCGTGGAACCCTCAGGTGGTGGCTCTAGAATAAACATCTCTAGCAGAGGTGATGGTTGTGATCGCCGGAGTGCCACTGGGTTCTCATTAGCCTTTATCAGGCTGGGCACCAAAGTATGCTGGGCCTCTACCAACCAGTCCAGCTGATGCAAAATCTCTACTCGACACTTGACATAGATTCTATAAATCAAAACTGGAAATGGGATGGAGGTGGCCCTCTTCAATGCTAACTCACGTATCTACTCTGCTATGTGTTAGGCCCAATCTATGTCGTAGCCAGCCAAGATGCTGGCAACCAATAACGCACGCTCTAGCATTGGTGTATTATCCACTAATGTTAGTCAAATGCATGATCTAACAACAACATACCAAAAATTGGCAAGCAAGGAAAGTGAAGCCTTGACAATAGGCTCCAAGTGAGTGGTGACCCAAGCATGCTCCGGACACTACTCCGCAATGTGACTAGCCGCCCATCTTAGAAGTGAGTTTCGATGCACCAGATCCTTTATAATCAGTGAGTTACTGGCCTGTCCCAACCTGTGGTCAAACTATGTTGTAGATCTAGGGGCACGAAACTCGGGACCAAAAAGCACACGCGAATCATCTTCTCAAAAATGTCGACCCGCTGACCTCTCACTCGTATCTCTATCAATCTGGGTTGTGTGAGAGGCTTCTTCCCCTTGGGGAGATCGTGCTGAATCGTGGCTGCGTAGGATACATAAAACTCCCATACCAGAATCAGGGAGTACCTACCAAGAGCCTCTATCAACTGCATAAGCCCATAACGTATCATCGTGCCCTTCAGTCATGAGACACAGCTAAGTCTATCATCTATGACCCTGGGCTCTTCATATAGAGAATGGGCAGGCTTGCCCCACTCCTTTAGCTGCAAGCACTCTCTGAATATCTCGTCCATACCCTTGATGCACCACAAGTGAGTAAAAGCACCCAGTACTGAAGATGATGGTGTGACAGAGGACTCAACCTCTTCTCTATCCTCAGAGCCATCCTCTGAACTGGACTCCTCACCTGAAGGAGTCATCTGAGGCATGCCGCTCCCAGTCTCATCAGTACCTTCCTTGTCAGACTGGGAAGGACTAGCATCTGGAACCTGAGACTGCCCAGCTTTGGCAGCTACTCGTGTCTGGGGTCGATCAGCCTTGGGATCTGAGCGAACATCAATAATCTCCAAGGGACCCACTCAGCTGGGCTTGCTTATCACTCGAATGCTCGTCATCTGTAGGATCATCATTAAGCTTCCTCCTAAAGGCCTCAAGTTATTTCCTTTTGGGGCCATAGTATTTGAAAAATAGGTATAAACGAACCATTGTTATCCCCAACAATTTAGAAATAAAGTGCGAAAAATAGTCTAAGTTAGTTGCAGAACAAATATGCGAAAGCACCTTTACAATGATAGCGAACACTGCGAGTCGTAAAGTGCTCTCGTTTCACTACAACTTGTAAAGTGCTCTCGTAGAATAGTGCTTCAGAATAATTCAGGTCACTAGAAAAATATACGATACCTAAGCACAACTTGTAAATTAGTTTGTGAGTCATAGACTTAGTTTGTATAAGATTCCAAAGAGTAATTAAAAACAGGTAGGGATCTATGAGACCTATTTACGAGTCATAGAGTGATCTACGATCCATAGAAGGTCTCGTCTGATGAATACTCAGATCATCAACTATCTAGAATTTCCCACGAGGGGCAATTCCAACTCGTAGATTCATCGACAAGTCATAAAAGACTCTCGTGAACAAGAACTCTCAGATACCTGATATTTCTAAGTTCATCATACGGACCCCAAAAATATATTCAACACTTAAATCTACCAGCATCGAAGCAAGAACACACCAACCCACATGTTTAGCACATAACAACCAATACCCACTATAATTTCAACAAAACACACCTCATCAAAAACATTTTAGCATCAATATCCTATTATATCAACGTTCCCTAGTTCATTCAAACGATCATGTACCTAAGTCACCCATCACCAATTCACTATCACAATTTATGCAATATTATTCAAATAATCATAGTGAATGATCCAATATGCACAATCAATAAGTAATTACAAGGCCAAAATATGGCCAATTACCGGATTCAAATACTCAATTCAATCCATGGCAACCTTATTTCAAATTCACCATTCAAATTCAACAAGAATGTCATTCTTAAACATAATTCCCATCATGATTATCACATTAAACAATTAAGAACAAAGAAAATTTAGAGATTAACATTAACCAAAAGCCTTACTAATAATATTGACGAATTTGAAGAAAAGAGAGAAGATGGAAGATGAAGAACTCTAGGTGCCAGAAAATCACATTGGAGAATGGTCACACTAGCCAGAAATTGATCAAAAAATAGAGGGAAAGGGAAAATTTGGAAAATTTTTGTCAATTAGGTCAAAAGTGGGGTCAAAATAATTTGACCCCTCTTTTATACCCTTACCGGGTCAACAATTAAAATTACAGGGCGTGGTAATTATGAGTCGTAGATGAATCTACGACTCATAAGTCCTGGTCCTGTAGACCTCTCAACACTTAGAAAAATTTTAGAAAAATTTTAAAGCTTACATGATTTTCACGAACCTCATTCATGACTTGTAGATTGATCTACGAGTCGTAAAGTTGGCTAGTGGACTGGAGTGCACAATTATCCTGCTCATTGGAAATATTTATGAGATGCGGTTATGAGTCATAAAGTACAATACGACTCGTAAGTACAGTCGTAGAAATTGTACCTGATGCATTTCTCAATAAAAAATTGCTGATTTAATATTTTACCTACACACTCTTCACAAAATTCACTGTTGTCTCAAATGCAACCAACTCAATGTCAAAAATTGTAACCAAAACAAAACAAAACAATCCAAAACTAAAAATAAAACAATAATTATGCCAAAACATTAAAAACCTTAGGTTGCCTCCCAAGTAGCGCTTGGTTTATTGTCGTGGCATGACTTAGCTAGCTTGAGTACTCAGGCTTCCTCAAGCTTTAGTGAGCCCTTTTCACCAAACTCTGCCTCTTTCGTCATGCCACTTTGAATCTGATCCAATTGTCTTCACAAAAGGCTGAACTGAATATTGAGTTGTTGCATTGCCATAGAGTGTTGGTCCACTATAAGGTTTATCTTGGCAATGTCAGACTCGATCCCTTCAATGTCTCATCTTGAGCATCTGCTCTCTTTAACAACGGGTCAATCATCCCCTCAATGCTGGAGTTTATCTCCCATATCATTATTATGTAGGGGTGCATAACAACTATTTATCCTGCGTCCTTGCAATCCTCAAGCTTCATTAGTATTTCTAGATTAGCTCTATTCTGCACAAGCCTACTAAGGATATTTGCATTTATTGATGCTTGGTCAGAATTCATGTCACCAGTGCTCACGTGATCAAGTAGATATCTAATCTGAGGCTTCCACACATGGTTTGATTTAACTACCATATTCATGTGTTCACATAGATAGACTATTCCTATGATATGATGAAGTCATGATGTCTATTTTACAAGCTATAAAAGTATGATTTTGATAAAGTATAAATTATGATGATGTATATATACATGCATGATTATGTATTTTGTGGGATTTCACTTAGCACTGAATAAGCTTGTGTGAGGGGGATTATTTCCAAGGGTCCTTATATAAATCCTCAAGTCTCATAACTATGTGCCACCATAGTAATGATTATGATTTTTTATATTCTTATAAGGTGTGCTAATGGATCTATATTTCTTTTTAATATGACAATCACCACTCTAACATAGACCTAAATGGTGAGGTCGAATGATGGGTTCTCAAATGCTAGGATAGAGCCTATAGGGTGAGGATCGGGTCTATCTTGGCAAAGTACACTTCTCTTTGCTTGGTGTCGAGAGAACATCGAAATTCTTTGTAATAGTTTGCATGGTCATAATGTTAGTTATAGTCCTATTCCAATATATGTATCTATGTCAGTATATGAAATGTTTTATGATGCTTCCCCACATGATTTTAAAGGTGCATTTATTTATGTATACCTTGTCCCTATTCTATTTCTATGTCTATGCATATTGCTATTATGTATGATGTTCTGAAATGCCCTGCACTTGCCTAAGAATGCCCCCACAATCATAATTCCCTTATATCTCAAATCAGGGATATTTAAACACCCCTCTACGTAGCTCGAAAAGATCTTATGATGCATTTTTTCAGTATCTCCAAATTCGTGTAGAATTTCACAAATTTGACCTTATATTCTTGTTCGGAGGGTAAAATTGTGTGGGAAAACGAGTACTACAAGGTATACTTTATCTGTACCAAGAAAAATAATTTTTGGTTAAACTTCGCAAAAATACTAATTGTCTGCGATGGGTCCGAGATGCGCATCTGATGCGGACTAGTTCAAAACTTTCCGAAAATTGTTCTTTTTACTCTAGGCTAATTGGGTAGTAGCTCTATACCTAGATAAACAAAAGTCTCTCATTCTTTAGCCATTTTTATCCCTAAAAACTCACCAAACAACGTCTCAATTCCTCTCTTATCTTCATCAAATTCTCTATCAATTCTCAAGGTTTTCAAGAAGTTTTGTTGAAATTCAAGGAAAACAAGTCAATTCCCAAGTCCTCCTCAAGATTCAAGAGTTCGAAACTCATACGGATCTAAGGATTTTATTCAAGCTTCAAGTCTCCATCTCCAATCTTCACCAAGAGTTTCTCCAAAGCCAAGGAATGTAGGTTTTAGCCATTGGGTTCTTCTATCAATGGTTCCCTAATCTCCATTTTACTCGATTTGCATGATTTAAAGTTGATTTTACAAATAGGTTTACTAGTAAGAACATGTCCATGAACTATGTTAAAGCTATGTAAAGTTGTGACTGTTTTGCTTTATTTTGAGTTACAAATCTTATATTTATTGTAAGATTTGATGAGTGATTTTGATGTATATTTCTTAGGAGTGTTGCAAGGTGTTGACTGGTGTTGATTTTCTTGCATGATTTTATCTCTAAATTGCATGGTCTTGTACCCCCATTACACACCCGCCAAGTATTTGATAAAATGTCCAGATGTGGTTTCTTGATGAATTGAGGGTCCAAAGTATGAGATATGATATGATTGATGTTATGATGATGAAATGCACTTATTCATATGATATAATCTATATAAAGTGTTGCATTATACCATGCCTGATCCGAGTAACCTAGTTGAGTGGTTAATGTCTCAACCACTAGGGTGATGAGTGCTATCATCACTAACCTTGATAAGGGGTTTGTACCTCACATACTAGGGTGATGGGTGTTATCATTACTAACCTTGATGAGGGGTTTATACCTCACACACTAGGGTGATGGGTACTACCATCACTAACCTTGATGAGGGGTTTGTACCACTAGGGTGATAGGTGTTATCATCACTGACCTCCCAAGGGGTTTCTACGTTGGAAATCTAACTTGGTTTCTTATACACATATGATATCCTATATGAGCATGAGTTACCTAAGCATATTTTACTTATGCATTGATCATACATGCCATACTGTTATATTATGCCTATTGCCTATTTTTATGTATTTTGACTATGATACCTATCTCTTGTTGCATTGCATCCTACATACTTAGTACATTCAAATGTACTAATGTATACTCTTGCCTACATGATATCACCATGTAGGAACCGGTCTCCAAGTTGGTCATCCTCCTCCTCCACGTTGCTAGATTGGTGCTACTCAAGCTAGTTGGTGAGTCCTCCACTTCGGGGACCCTAGTCTATGTATATCTTATTATGTATTGGGACATTCTTTTTTTTACATCCTATTTTGACTATGAGCCTTGACTCTTTTTTCTCCTGATTATGATGTTATGCAAGCATTTCCCCTTAGTCCCTTGCTCTTGTTTTCTTAACTTTTACATGTTACTTAAGTATTACTCTCTCTCCCTTAGTCCCAATTCCCCTTGTTTATGTTTCTTATGTTGTTTTATATTGCTTCCATGACAAGGATGTGTAATGATATGCTATAAGGCTTGTTTAGAGTTCCTTCGGGTTCCCCATTCACTTGTCATGTCTAGGGCCTAAACTTGTGTCATGACATGTTCATTGATGTATTGCATACTTATATACTTAGTGTATTTCAATGTACTAGCATATACTCTTGCATACATGATATCTCCATGTAGGGGCGGATGACGATATTACTCCCCATTACTGTGGCTAGCATTAGATGTTGGTATTGAACACTTGGTGAGTTCCCATGCTTCGGGGACATGCTCTTATATTTCTTGCTTATGATGTTGTTCTAAGACTTTTGTATTTTCTTATCTTGAGGGTGAGCTGGTAAAGCTTTGTTCTAGTCCTCGCCAAAATCTATGATGTAGAGGTATGTGTTTGGACACTATGTTGATGTAATTCTCTTTAATGGAAAATGTTGACTCTTATGATGCTATGTTTCACTTGATTACTCTTATGATTGCTTATTTACTTTATGTATGCTTATGATATGAACAAGAGGCTTGGATGGGGCGCTTTCGGGTGTCACATTCATCGTGTCATGGCTTGGCCCTAGATTCTGTCATGACAAACTTAGTGTCATAGCATAAGGTTTGAAATCATCCTAGTAAGTTCACATTTCACATATAGTATAGTTTTATTCATAGGTGCGAAGCGCGCCCCATCCATGAATAGGGGGCTATGAGAAGTTTAGAAAATCTTCACTTCTTTGTAATCTATGTCGTGCCTTGAAGATTCTTTCCCTCTAATGCTTATCCTTTGAAACTTTCAAAGAATGGCTCACAACGTGCTCCTTTACCTAGGGGAGTTGATGCAAATGAGGACCAAACCCCTTTGGCTCCCCAAGTTCCTCAAGTCCCTCAAGTCGTTCAAGTAACTAATGAAACGTTTAGGACCGCTTAACTGGGTTGGCCTAAGTGGTTGCTTCTCTGAAGACTCCTGCCCCGGCTTCTAGAGTGACAGATTTTACTAGAATGAATCCCCTAGAGTTTTATGGTTCCAAAGGGGGGAAAGGACCCCACAAGAGTTTATTGATGAAGTCTACAAAGTGGTTGAGATTATAGAGTTGTGTTCCAAAGAGAAAGCAGAGTTGGCGGCTTATCGACTTAGTAGAGTTTCTCAAGTTTGGATCAAAAAATAGAAATTCGAAAGAAATATTGAAGAAGGGTTTATGGGTTTGGAGGTCTTCAAGGCATCTTTTTCTGATCGCTTCTTTCCTCTTGAGCTAAGAGAAGTGAAAGTGGTGGAGTATATGACTATGAAACAAGGTGATGTGAGTGTGAGGGAGTACACCCTCAAATTCACAAAGCTATTGAAGTATGCTCCTTCTCTTGTAGCTGATCCTAGAGCCCTTATGAACAAGTTTATTTTGGGTGTATTTGATTTGGTGAAGATGGAATGTAACATGACATTACTTGTGAAAAAGATGGATATTTCTCGACTTATGATCCATGTCGAACAAATAGAAAGTAAGAAGCTTCAAAGGATGAAGGTGAGGGAGTCCAAGAAGGCTAGATTTGATAGTGGTTTTTCTCATGATAAGTCTAGTGGTGACTATTTCTAACAAATCCAATGATCATCTAAGGGTATTAGTGAAGGGGTTAGGGTGCCTACTTCAAAGGCACAAGGTGATATTGCTAAGAGTGGTGCTATTCCTCCTAGGTGTCCCAAGTGTGGGAGGAACAATGGAGGTGATTTCTTGAGAGTGACCAATGCAAGTTTTGGTTGTGGAAAGATAGGACATAGGATTTTCGAGTGTCCTAATGTTACTACTAAGGGAAAGGAAGGGTGACCTCAAGGCCAAGTGGCTCAAAAGGAGCAAGTGCAACAAGATGCCCACACTGAAGGAGGTAGATCCCGTGGCAAATAACTTTATGCTCTCCATGCTAGGCAAGAGGTTGAGGAGTCCTATGATATGGTTACGGGTACGTTAAAGGTCTTTGATTTTGATGCATATGTTTTACTTGACTCTGGTGCAAATATATCTTTTGTTACTCCTTACCTTTCCATAAAGTTTGATGTTTATCCCTATGTTTTGAAAGAGTCATATTTGGTTTATACTCTGGTTCATGAGTCAGTTTTGGCTGAGAAAGTCTATAGAAATTGTCCCGTTTTTATAATGCATAAAGTCTTTTCATGTGATCTAACTGAGCTTGACATGATTGTTTTGATATTATTCTTGGTATGGATTGGTTGCATGCATCATATGCCTCTATTGATTGTAGGATCCGTAGGGTTAAATTCTAAGCCCCTAATAAGTCCATTATAGAATGGAAGGGAACCAGTTTGGTGTTCAAGGGTAAGTTCATCTCCTATATGAAAGCTAGGAAAATGATTTCTAAGGGATGCATGTATCATGTTGTCCGGGTTAAGAATGTGAAGTCTGAAGTTCCTACTCTTGATTTGGTTCCTATAGTTAATGAATTTTCCAATGTCTTTCTTGATAAGTTTCCCAATATTCTTCCCTAAAGGGAAATTGACTTTGGTATTGATCTTCTACCCGATACTCAACCCATTTCTATTCCTCCATATCAGATGGCCTCGAAATAATTAAAAGAATTAAAGGAACAATTGAGTGATTTGCTTGATAAGGGCTTTATATGGCCTAGTGTGTCTCCATGGGGTGCTCCCGTATTGTATGTAAGGAAAAAAGATGGTTCACTTCGAATGTGTATGGATTATTGGCAATTGAATAAGGTGGCTATTAAAAATAAGTATCTACTTCCAAGGATTGTTGATCTATTTGACCAATTACAAGGTGCTAATTACTTCTCTAAAATTGATCTTCAGTAAGGGTATCACCAATTAAGGGTGAAGGTTAGTGATATTCCTAAGATGGCATTTCAGATAAGGTATGGACGTTATGAGTTTCTTGGTGATGTCATTTAGGTTGACAAATTCCCCCTCCATCTTTATGGATTTGATGAATCAAATCTTCAAACCCAATCTAGACATGTTTGTGGTAGTCTTCATTGATGATATAATGATCTACACCTAGAGTGAAGATGAACACATAGGTCACTAGAGAATTGTGTTGCAAACCTTGAGATATAGGCAATTATTTGCATAGTTTCATTAGAGTGAATTTTTGTTAAGTAAGGTGGCATTCCTTGGTCATATTATGTCAATGATGGTGTTATGGTTGATCCAAGGAAAATGGAGGAGGTAAAGAATTAGTCTAGACTATTGTCTCCTTCAGATATTAGGAGTTTCTTGGATTTGGCCGGATATTATAGGATATTTGTTGAAGGATTCTCCTCTATTGCATCGTCTTTGACTAGGTTGGCCAAAAGAAGGTGAAATTTCAATGGTTGGATGAATGTGAGAAAAGTTTTTAAATATTGAAAGATCATGTTACTTCAGCCCCTATTTTGACATTACTGGAAGGTTCGAATGGTCTTTTTGTCTATTATGACGCTTCACGTGAGGGACTAGATTATGTGTTGATGCAACATGACAAGGTTATTGCATATACTTCAAGGCAATTGAAAGTTGATGAGAGGAACTCCCGACCCATGATCCTGAGTTGTTGGTTAGTGTGTTTGCATTTAAAATATGTGTCACTATCTTTATGGAGTGTGATGAGTCATAGAAATACGACTCTTATAATGCTTTAAATGAAGAATTTTTGCGCATTCTCAAGCAAATTTGCTATTTTGATGTTTGTTTTTGTGATATTTTAGGAAAGTGACTAAGGCATAGAGAAATGGGTGAACTATAGGAAAAGGGATGAAAAAGAGCTTATGGATGAGCATAAGAGGACTTCCATGGCCCGTGTAGCATCACACGGACCGTGGGAGGCCATGTGGTGGAGGCCTTGGTGAGAAGAGCAAAATGGAACCAATTGAGGGCACATGGGGACCTACACAGCTCGTGTACCCCCACATGGATCATAAGGCCCATCGTGGCCTCACACTTACTGGTTGATGGTAGTGATGAGGAGCTAAAGGGAGACGCGGGAGATATTTGCCCAAGGTATATCCAACGGCATCCCTCACGGACTGTGGGAAGTGAGACATGTCATGTCATGGCTTGTCAAAGTGACATAGAAAGGATATCACCATCGAAAGTTGAAGAATTCACGCAAATGCAGCTAGACAAACCAGCTCACGGCCCGTGAACCTTCACACGGGCGGTGCTGGTACACGTGAGGTCAAAGTTTTTGAGGATAAGTTTCGCCACACAGACCGGTAAATGGTCTGTCAAGTATCACACGCCGTGTAACAGCCCGTTCCCCATGCCAAAGTTAATTTTCCTATTTTAAATCGCATTAGGTTTTCCTTGTATTTAAATGTTATTTTTATTTAGTTTTGAGTCAGTTTTGGACAACTAGAGACAGAGAATACTATTTTTCTTGACATTTCACTGAATTTTGTGATTTCACGTATGTTTTTGAGATTGTAATCCGTGGATTTACTAATTCTTCAATAGTAAGTTCTTTATTATGAATTCTTTGTATCATTGTGGGTTCTCTTTCTTGAATATACCAGGCTAAACCCACAACTAGGGTTGTGGGAACCATGACAAATCAATAAGATCGACAAATATGGGTTAAACCTTGGGATTGATTAGTGTATATATCGTAGTAATCTTCATTATAATTTCTTCCTTAATGAGTCAACGCATTAGGGTAAGCCTGTGTTCATTACATTCCCGAAAGGGATATTTTGATTAGGAAAAGAATTTTACGATGAAAATTTGGGTTTTTATTACCTACTCTAAGTACTTGAGACTGAAAAGTGAGAGTATTTTGGGATTGACAACAAAGGTTAGTAAGTATACATTCGGAGACTGAAAAGTGATGAATGATATGCATCTAAGAAGGATCGAAAGATAAATTAGGTGTTACATAACTTGTTAGATCTTGTATACGTAATCATGAATAGGTTTACCACTAGATTCAACTATCGCATTAGATGTCATGGGGAACATAATCCTAGTTTTGCAATAATCAGTTAAAATCCAGTTGTCCTTGCACTCGTTTGTTATTTTACTTTAGTAAGTTAGTTTATAAAAAACAAAATCCCTCCATTTACTTTGTGCACTTGTGTTTCGAAAATAGATATTACATATGAAAATGATGCTAATAGATTTATTCTCACACATTCCCTATGGGATCGACCTCAACTCTAGTTGAGTTCTACATTTGATCAACGACTAATTTACTATTCTTTTTGGAGTGTAAAATTAGGCACATTAGAGTGCATGTTGATATATTTACCGATCACAAGAACTTGCAATATGTGTTTAGACAAAGGGACTTAAATCTTAGGCAAAAGAGATGGTTAGAATAGCTCAAGGACTATGAAATAAGTGTATTGTATCATCCGGGTAAGGCAAATGTTGTGGCTAATGCTCTTAGTTGGATGTATATGGTAAACGTAGCTCATGTGGCGAATGAAATAAATGAGTTGGTAAAAGATGTTCACCGACTGGTCCAATTGGGTACACGATTGAGCTGTTATGCCTCGAGAAGGTATCCTTGGCGTGGTCGGCACTTGAAGAACCATTGTTGATTCCACAAGAGAACCACCTGAACTCATCATCATATCAACTCAACAGCAAAAGAAATATTCAAATAAAATAAAACATCATATAAATGGATATAGCTCTACTAAAATATAGTTCCAATGAATAAATTTGGAAATAAATGATACTCCACAAATCTTCTACTCAATGTCTATGAAGCCTCTATCTGACAATCTAGAATAGTACCATGATAGGCCATGGATAACCCAATCAAAAAAATAAAATACTCCATGAAAATAAGAAGGATGAAAGGACTCCTCCAAAAAGCAAGGAAGGCTCACCGACCCTAAGAATGCACTGATCTAGACTTCAATAGTACGTCGGCTGAAGTCCTCTATCACCTGTATCTGTATCACGAAATGATGCAGGTCCAAATGGACATTAGTACATGGAATATATTGGGATATAAAACAGCTCAATAAAGTAAAGCTCAACTCACTCGCCTCAACTCAAACAACTCACAAACTCATCTCAATAAATATGGAACTTTAAAGTAAATTGTGCCTTTTAAAAGAATAGACTTAGTAGTGTTTAACTCATTTTAAAACATTATGCTTAATAAGTGGTTGCTTAGGAGTTTCTATTAACCGACATCCAATCCCACCACCTTTAGTTTGGTGATGTACAACAAAGGCGATGTTGTTGCCATGCCCGTACTAAACTTGCCAAGGTAAAGAACGATCAATTCTCTCATGGATCAATGATAATCGTCCATCTCTTGGGACAAGAGTCGTCAAAATATGTTGTACGACAATCCTATGCTAGAAACGTAATTCTGTGGGTTAGAGTAGTTATTTACTTGCTCCCAACTCGGTGCTCGATACTCTTCCCAAGTCTAAAACATACTAAACTTATCAATCAACTCAAATCTCAATAATACTTAATCAATCAACTCAAATCTCAACTTCATTGGGTTATCTCAACTCAGTTCATCTCAGTTTCTCATCAACTCAGTCAATCAAGTAAAATCAGTCAGACTACTCGGACTCAAACGACCATTCAGACTCACTCAATTGGACCCATCATGGAATGTAAGAAAAATGCATAAATTTACATGCGATTAAAATGTAGCAAGCTCTCATGCTCAATTATGCTCAAGTTACTCAACTTAGGTAATCAAACTCAAATCTCAACTCAATCCATGTACAAAATTTCATAAAAGTCATGTAGTTTAGGGTTCATACTATCAAATATAGAATTATATTTCAATTTTAGATTAGTGGTTTTGCAATGCAGCAAGTATCTCATACATCATCATAAGAATTCAAAATAAATGCAGTAAATTTGGTATTAGTATGATAGAATTTTCAATTCTCGACTCTTTTTCTCAATTTCGACTCAAGTAGGTGAAAGGACATGTGAATGAACGTCGTTCAACACTTTAGGACTCCTTACATACTGGAAATAGAAGAAGCAATCAAATGTTAGTCTATCCTTGTGTTTGAACTTGAAACCCTCGCTTTCCTCCCTCCTCTAGTTCTCTCAAGGATTCATAAGCGTGAATGAAAGGTGAAAATACGCTTTGGATTTTGTTTTAGGATTTTAATTAAGTCTAAAACATCTAAGGATTTGATTAAAAGGGAATAGGAATAGACAAAAATACCCTTCTTAAAAATTGCTAACTGGGCCTACGACACCATGTTTATGGATCGTGGATCTTCTTACGGGCCATAGATGACCTCTCGTAGCTAGGGTGTCCAAAAGTTTAGGTTATTGAAATTTGACATGGGATCTATGAAACCTTTTCTATGGGTTGTAAATAATTCTACAGTCGTCTGATAACTCGTAACTTAATATATTGAATAGTTGATTTTTGGATCACCAACTCACGAAACATAATTACAGGTCGTGGATTAATATAAGAGTCATATGTTGTCTCATACATGGGCCTCAAACTTAGAAAATTTCACCAAGTCACCTAGGGATCTATAAGGCCTCATCTACGATCCGTAGATCACTCTACGGGTCGTAGATAGCCCTCGTGGTTTCTATTCTAGTGATTTTT
The DNA here is from genome assembly GCA_025774065.1 of Solanum ossicruentum. Lineage (NCBI taxonomy): Eukaryota > Viridiplantae > Streptophyta > Magnoliopsida > Solanales > Solanaceae > Solanum > Solanum ossicruentum. Next base: position 14,916 of record JAOTQR010148277.1, read on the forward strand.
CTCAGTCATTTTCTCAATTTTCTCTATGCGTTTACTCAGATTAGGTTAAAAGAATTAGGGGGTATTATATGAGAAATCCACAATTGGGTATTATTCTTGTGCATAATGGCACGGAGTCATCATTGATAGAGAAGGCGAAGGCATCCCAAGATATAGATCCAACATTGGTGGAGTTAAAGAAGTTGGTGGTTGATAATAAGGTTGACGTTTTCTCACAAAGGGGAGATGGGGTACTTCGCTACCAAGATCGATTGTATATTCCAAATATTGATGGTCTAAGAGAGATGATATTGAGTGAAGCCTATAACTCATGGTATTTTATTCACCCGAGATTCACCAAAATGTATAGATATATAAGGAAAGTGTATTTGTGGAATCGTATGAAGAGAAAGATATAGCCATGTTTGTGGCAGAATGCCAGAATTGCCAATAAGTGAAAGTTAAACATCAAAGGCCAGGAGGCTTAGCCTAAGATACTAACATTCTTATGTGGAAATGAGAGGACGTAAACATGTATTTCATTATGGATTTGCCTAATACTAGAAGGCAATTTGATTCTAGATGGTATTTGTGGATAATATGACAAAATCAAGCCATTTACTACCAGTTAAGACATTTTATAGTGCGGAGGATTGTTCCAAGCTATATATTAAGGAATTGGTAAGACTTCATGGTGTGCCTTTGTCAATAATTTCATATCGTGGTACTCAATTCACATGATACTTTTGGAGGTCTTTTCAAAGAGGACTTGGTACCAAAGTTATGTTAAGCACCACATTTCATCCTCGAACGAATGGGCAAGCTGACAGAACGATTCAAACATTGGAAGATATATTGAGGGCATGTGTACTTGATTTCAAGGGAAATTGGGATGATCATCTATATTTGATTGAATTTACATACAACAATAGCTATCATTCAAGCATTGAGATAGCACCTTTTGAGGCTTTATATAGGCGGAGATGTAGGTCTCCGGTAGGATGGTATGAAGTTAGAGAGATGTCTTTGATTGGTCTTGATTTGGTACTTGAGGCTATTGAAAAAGTGAGAATCATAAGGGAGAGGTTGCAAACAATTCAAATTCGCCAAAAGTCATGTTCCGACATTAGAAAAAGAGAATTTTCAATTAAATATGGATAATTGGGTGTATCTTAAAGTATCTCCTATGTAAGGAATCATGTGTTTTGGAAAGAAGGAAAAGTTGAGTCCTAGATATGTAGGAGCTTATAAGATCTTAAAGAGGATTGGTAAGGTAGCTTACAAGTTGGAATTGCCAATGAAGTTGTCTATGGTTTATCCGGTATTCCATATATCAATGTTGAGTAAATGTATTGGTGATCCAAATGTGGTGGCACCCTTGAATGACATGAGTGTTGAAGAGAATCTAACTTATAAGGAAGTTCCAGTTGAGATTTTGGACTGACAAGTTAAAAGGCTAAGAAATAAAGAGTTGCTTCTATCAGGTCTTATGGAGAAATCAACAAGTTGAAAGTGCAACATGGGACGTGGGGTGGATATAATGAAATGATATCCTTACCTATTTCCTTCTACTCAAGCCCAAGGTACTTAGCCACCCTTGCTCAACCTCCTCAAGCTCCAAAGAGTCAATCTCTCTATGTCACATTACATGTATACATACTGATGAAAATGATTTCAAAGATGTTTTGAAGTTGAATTATTGCATTCATGATGGAATATTGGTTACGTACTCTACTCTACTCAAGCTAATCTTGATCCCATTTGAGGATGAATAACCCCAAGGGAGAGATATTGTAACACCTCTCAAAATGTTTTTGAATAACCTTATGAATGATGCCTTACATAATTTATCATCTGTATTCTTATTGGCAAATCCGGGGCGAGATTCTTAATCAGGAGGCAAAATTGTGTGAAAAAATGGTCTCTTTCAATTTTAGATCAACCATATCGAAAAATAATTTTTCGTAAGATTTTACATTTCCAAAAGAGTATGCAACCTCTCTACATCATAAAGAGGGTTCATTTATGTATCAAAGTGACCTAAACTTATTCCTAGGTCAAAACAGGGGAAAAATCAAATTTCACAAAAAAGAATGAATTGTGGTGAAATGACTCCACATCGCGAACTTGTTCCATGATAGTTTAAACTTTTCATTAAAATTCCTGTACTAAGGGATCGTTTGGTACAACAATAAATAATGCGGGGAACAGTATTGCAGGGAGTAGTAATGTAGGGCTTATTTTTTTATCCAATGTTTGGTTCATTGTTTCCCATTTAATCTTGCGCTTGGTTTAAAACTCTACAAAAAGCTTCTTTCCAAATATAACCTTTAATTATTATGGAATTTTTTATTTCATTTGATTATATCAAAGTAGATTATTTTTTGTGACTTCTAACTAGTTAGGAGAACGATAATTTTGTCATCGTGTTTGCTATTTTCTCAATTGAATTATTTGAGAATAAATAATTGTAATCTTAATAAATTCATCATCACTAATAAAATATCAACTTTTAATTTAATAAAGATAGACCATCTATTATTAAAATCGAAAAGATTGTAAACAATTGTAAAATAAACAATCTACATTTACACATAAAAATTTTGAAGTTATATCTTACAAGGTCACTCACCTTTGAGAATATATCTAACATCATTAGACTTTGTTTTGTATTAATAACATTATTCAACTAAATTAATTAAAAAAATGACATGTTAAAATACTTTTTTGTCCAATATATATATATATGAAACCATAAATAAATAAAATTTAAAACTTTGACATGAAAAATTTATTTATTTTTATATTATGAAAATATGCCGCAAATAAATAAAATTTATAAATTAATTTATTTAAATAATTAACTAGTACAAAACTACAAATATAAAACATAAAATCAAGAAGAAAAAAAAGAAAAAAGTATAAAAGACTTTGAAGGATATTTTTATCTTTATACATTTAATGCCATGATATTAAATCCAAGGTATTAGCTAATACCATCAAATGGAAGATATTAGTTTATACCATGTATAATACGTGGATTAATTAATTATGCATGGGCCTTTTTTTTCTTTCAAATTGGGGGTAGGGGAAGGGAAAATGGGGAGGGGGATTACAATGTGGGGAATCGAACCCTAACTACCCAGGTGGAAGTTCAGGTAGTCAACCAATTGACCTACTAAGGTTCCCCTAATTATGCATGGATTCAAAATTCTACCCAACATAATATTAATTAATACCGTACTCTAATACATAAATTATTTCTTCTAACATCTCCTATGAAATGGCCCCTAAAAATAGTCTTAGAGTTTTTACGAAGCCTATTTAAGTGATTTTGGACAATTTTTGGCACAAAAATCCATTCTATAAATCGCCTTTAATCCAAATTAACCTCATTCTTTCACCATTCACACATTACAAAAATTCTCTCTTGAAAACTACTCTCAAAGGCTTTCTTCTCCTCCAAGTAAATACTCCATTTAAGATCAAAGTAAAATCCGTCATTTTTCTTCAAGCTTTCCAAGGCAATCACATAAGATATGTGAGTTTTCATTCATAAAATCCTTTCTTCTATAGAGCTCCTTCTAAATTCTCAATTTTTATCCAATTTCAATTATGTGTAACATATGGGTCTTTCTACTACTCATTTTCTTCAATTATGGTGGAGATTATTTCTATTGATCAATCCTAATATGGATTCATGTCAATTATATGAAATTGATGATTTTTCATAAATGATGTCAAGTCTATGATGATTAGGGATTTTTTGAAATTGATGTAGGTTCCTTTACAAATGATTCAATGTGACTTCACTTACATGATTCCTCATGATTTTCATGTAATTGTATGATTTTAGCTCCATTGCTCATAAACCCACACATGATCCTAATTTTCTATGTTAAAGTTATGATTTTATGACTATGATTTTAAGTATGAAAGTATGTTTTAGTGATGATGATGATGATGATATAATAATGTCATGACCCAAGCCTAGGGCCTAGCCATGACATGGCGCAAGGGGAACCCAAAGGGACCCCAACAAGCCTTTTAGAACATCATGACACATTATTGGTAGCGAAAGCAAGAAAACAAGTATCAAGAAATAATAAAGTGGGGCAATCGGGGTTAAGGGGAACACTTTCATATCATAGACATCAAGAACAATACAGTCAAGGCTCTTAGCATAGATACATAACATATCCAACAAATACCTCTAATACATAGAAAAGAGCGGGGGGCAAGACAAAGTAACCGGGATTACCCTCATAGTCAAAGTAGACAATAAATAAGAAAGTCTCAATACATAATAACAACAACATAGACTAAGGTCCCCGAAGTGGAGGACTAACCAACTAGTTTGAGTAGTATCAAACTAGCCACATGGAGGAGGAGGATGAGGATCAACTTGGGCACCCATTCCTACATGGTGACATCATGTAGGATAGAGTATGCATTAGTACGTTTGAATGTACTAAGTATACAGGATGCAATGCAACAAGAATTAGGCATCATGATCAAAATGCATAACAATAGGCAATAGGCATAATATAACAATATGGTATGTATGATCAATGCATAAGTAAAATATGTTTAAGTAACACATGCTCATATAGGATATCATATGTGTAGAAGAGACCAAGCTAGATTTCCAAAGTACAAACCCCTTGGTAGGTTAGT